>BQNB010037396.1:3472-49473 GCA_026074375.1 Tanacetum coccineum | reverse complement strand
ATTCCATCCAAGTTTCACTCTAACAATCCAACCCACATCTCACTTATTGTTCTTGGTTGATCTTTAGATTACTAGTATTCTTCAGAAGTGTTCTACTAATTATTAAGTTAATTTTTGGATATGGGGTGTTTGATGCAGATTTGCTTTTTGGTGGTGATGAAGATTTTACTATAAAAGAAAGACACAGGCTTGGCGAAAAACGAAATTACAGGGCGCATTGGTGAAAAGCAACTTATTTCCCACAAAGATACGCAGATAAGCAGCTTTGGTGAGCAATTATGAACAACCCTTTGTGTTTAAATATAGTGGAACACACTTTAAATATTTTTGGTCGGTTTAGAAGTCGTTGCAATAGGTTTCTCATTGCCACTATGATATCGTTGTTATGGTTAGAGGTACACCCGGGGCGTGTTACTTAGCTAAAATCGAATAAGAAACTTTATGTGAATATCGTTGGCTTTCCATTTCCACTTGGCCTTTTTCTTAATAGAAGTACTATTACGACCGAGGTAATCATTATATTTGATGGGTTTTTAGGGTAAATTAACATAAGTTGAACTAAAAAAGTTATGATATTTTTTTGGTAGCATAGCAAAACACTATTTTATGCAGCTTGAAACTGATTAATATTTTAATCTGCTGTATAGCTTATTTTTACACTAATGCTTGACATGAGTACACTACAGTATTTAGCACGACTCAAATCATCGAGTTGATTTGTTTGGAATTGTTTATATCGATTCGTATTGCTTGGTAGAGTTAAGATATCTAATGGCCGTGTTTGGCAAAACTTCTAGACTGTAAATTGATGTTCCTTTGTGTAGTGGTACACATACATACCAGAAGCGATTTTATTGTTTTATACTAACATATGATCGTAATAGGCTAATGTCAAGACCAAAAATATATAGGCCAACTAAATAACATATTAGTAATGACATGTATATGGTAAACGCCGATGAACGATTGTCTTCCTGATCTCAGTTATCGGCGTTTACTATCTGCTGATTTATCTGCATTCTTGCCCTTAGCTTCACTTGCTCTGCAAATAATACATGTCCGTATTTCATTAACAGTTTCTATTTAAACCATGCAATTAAATTTACCTGCATAACTGTTCTTAAAGGCAAACTATTGTTTTGTGCAGTGTGTAACCGTGCATATGCATAATCTTATTTGGTCATGTTCTGATAGATCAAGATGTGTCTGGCCTTCAATATAAATTGAAGTTATAAGCGCATGTACGAGCAATATCTGGTAGCCATTCAAAATTCACTTGAAACTTGGTGGCACAAAGATTTGGGTCTCCAGCTATTTCGACAAGGTAATTATCCAAAAGTTTACTAATGTTTGCTTTCCCATGATTTTGTCATTGTTGTGGTTCATTCATCAAATAATACTCCAAAGTCCTTTGCACCGAATCTGAAAATATGGTTTTGTGATTCATTTGACCCAAAGTCCTTTGTCATTGTTGTGGTTCATTCATCAAATAATACTCCAATGATTCACTTGAAGGACTAAATTTGACTCAACTTGCACCAAAAAAAGGAGTTGGATTTGAAAAGACCGACCGCTTAATGAGCTTAATTTACCTCTACCGGCACCCAAGAAAGGTGTCCAACTTGAGAGAAGTGGTGATAAATCAGTAATACCCAAAGTAAAAAGACCAAATCAGACCTTATCGATGGTTCAAAATATTCCTATTCCGAGTGTCACAAATGTGGATTTACGGAAACCAACTACTTTTGAAGAAGACGATGAAGGTTTAATAGCAATGTTTCAGAAACCAAACTTATCGTATAAAGTTGATAGAGAACAAGAGAAAAAAAAGGGTTGCTGATATGATCATGGTGAGAAAACCTGCACCATTTTTTGAAAAGAAAGATGTAGAAGAACCTGTTAGCACTGAAGAGAGTTTAAGTGAAATCCAAACGGATGCTGCACTATTACAAAATCCTGAGCCATTTGTGCATTATGAAGACGTAGAAAAAGCCGTAAATGATGAAGAGAATTTAAGCGACAGTCGTACCAAGCATTCGGGCACTTCGCCTGATAATGAGTCGGGCACTTTGCAGAATCGTGCCAAGCACTTGGAGAGTCTGCAATGTAAGCTCCATGCTTTGTTCCTCATTTGTTTGATTTAGTTTTTTTTTCTCTTGCAACATGGAAACTAATGCGCAAAATTGGAAATTTCAGGTATGCGCAAGCGTGTCAAATTCTACAAGCATGAGGTGCACGTTTTCAATAAGGTACTGAAACCAACACCATTGGTGGTAGCCTACATGTTGATGCACTGAACACTTAAAAATCCGTTTCCTTTTTCAATTAGGATCATAGTGTTTCTAAGTAATGATACATAAACTTTTGTTGCAAAATGCATTCTAATGTCAGCTTTTTTTGTGACAGGATTTGCGACACCATTATAACATGACCTCAACAGCAGAGGTTTATGTAATAGTATGATGCAGTCATAGAATGGGTCAGGATGTGCCCTTAAATTGGCGAGAAATTGGAAAAAAATGTAGTAATTGGTTTATAGATTTTATTAGCAGCATCCACTGATGTAAGTTCATATTAGTAAGATTATTAAAAGGATCGAGTTGTAATGATTTTTAACAATCTCAAGCTTCAGCATGTTGCCTTGTTTTTTTACTAGGTTCTAACGTAAATAGAGAACGACCAAAAAATCTGTTGCACAGGGACTATGGTCTATACATCTCTATAATAGAGACATCGGTAAAAAAACGAATAGCCCCGCGCTCCGCAGCGGAGCGCGGGTTAAAAACCTTGTTCAAATGAACCTTGGAGCCAAAATATGAAGCCATCTAAGCTAAACTTGGAGCCAAAGCTAAAAAATTTATCCTCTTTCCCCCTCCTTTGACCCTATTCGGCCGAACCCCTACACATACACTCTCTTGGTGTGTTTGAGTCACTTGTAACCCTAAAACCCTAACCCTTATTCTATAAATACCCACTTATAAACACACATCTCTTTTAGTTCATTCCATTAGGCAAAAATTGTTTTCTTTCTCAATTTTGCTTCTCCTAGCCCACGACACACACTAACACACACACACACACAATCCATACTTTTGATTTCTACTAAGATTCACACATCCTAAACTTCATTTTATCAAGATCCAAGGTTATTCCAAAAAGGTTTCCTTTTGATTTCAAGTATTGCAAGGGTTTACAAATTAGGGTTTGATTATTATTTAGGGTTTTCCAAGATCTAGTGATTTTGGGTATAGATCGTGTGTTATTGCTTCTTGTTCTTCATTCTTGTAAGTGTCTTGATCTTTTCTTGTGATTTGCTTATGCTCTTTCTTATATGTTCAAGATCCATACATCTATATGTTGTGTTTTAATTTTTGAAAGATTATAAAACAAGATTTTATAAATAATAATGTTACTTTGTTTTCTAGTTAAATATTATGTTCTTGGTGAGATGAGAGTTGGATGAGAGTTGCAACAATAGAAATGAAGGGATTAGGTTAGTTTTAGGTGTGGTTTTGTTGTGTGTTGATAAATTATAATGCCTAAAAAACATTACTAATATTTTTTCACATCTTTACGTTTTGATAATCACAAAATATAAAAACGTTCAACGTAAGCAAGTATTTAGTAGTAAATATTCATTTCAAACTTATATCACTTCAAGGTATGAATAAACAAATACTTGATGCATTTTATGATCAAAGGAAACTTTTATAAAATGTTGTAAACTTTTTATAAACATCACAAAACATTTTTTACATTTAAAAGAAATGTTTTATTCAAAATAAACATTTTGAATTTCAAATTTTCGGACCTAAAACGGCTAGAAATGGTCCAGTAAACACCTCCCCTGAATAGGACAAAAAGGAGCGTCTGAATAAGGGGCGGCCCCCTTAATTACATGGGCGGCCCCCTTAATTTTAAGGGGGCCGGCACCCTATTTAAGGGGGCCGGCCATAGACTCCGCTCCTCCTTTTTGTCCTATAAATACTGGATTTTTCTCCATTATTTTTCTTACTTTTGCCACTCATTCTTTCTGCTTAAAAACAGCCCACTTATCCTCTTCTAAAATCCTTGATCATTTAATCATAAAGCTTTGTTTCCAAGGAATCCAAGCTATATTCTCATGTGCAAGTGATGATATACTTCCCATCATCAGTGAAGAAGTATTACACATTAGTGTGCATAGCATTCTTGTTGCATTCATATCATATATTTTGTAAATCAATTGTATATCTTGGTAGTCGTGTGTTGTAGCTAGTATTTGATGATATTTGTAATTATAGTAGATCGTTATGTTCTTACCAGTTGTGTTAAGTTTGTTGTGTTATATGTAGTGTGGTGAAGTGAACGTCGTGAAGTCGTGAAGATGTCTGTGCTAAGGTTTTGAAGAAGTCGTGAAGTGTGAAGGATTGTTGTGAGTTGTGAAGGAAGTCGTGAAGTAGTGAAGTCGTGAACAAAGTCGTGAAGTTGTGTTGTGATAGATTGGTTCTTAGCTAAGATGAGAACTCTGACTTTAGCTTAGTTTTGTCGCAAATTGTTATATGCAAATGTTTGTACGGTTTTCTCCGCCATAAGGGAGTTTGTTGACATATGAAGGAGAAACAAACTCTTTAGTTTGGTGGCTCGGGGAGTGGAGTAGGGCGAAGAGGTGCTTCGTTACCGAACCACTATAACTCCTCGCATTGTGGTTTGATTGTTCTTACTCTTATCTCTTGTCTTACCTTATCATTTCATATATTTACATTGTTCATATTGTGCAAGCATTGAATTCACAAAAAGGTCGAATCTAAATTTTACAAACATATATAAAACTTAAATTTAAAAGCGGTAAAATCATGAAGCCCAACTTCTAGTTTTCCACACGATACAATTTATTTACCAAGGTATTCAAGTATTCTTAAACATCGATATTAAGGTATTCTAAGGTGTATTGAAGGCTTGGTTTAGTGTTTAAAAGGGTTAATCAATAAAAGTTCAAGGTATAGCGATTTTTTATTGTATATATGGGCGATTTTTATTGTTTTGTGCCCTAATTTTGGATTTTGTGCGTTTTTTATTGTGACGATTGTTAGAGAGAATGGAGCCTGGTGGTTCAATATCAAATAATCTTGTTGACAAGATCCGTAACATCGATGGTAAGATTATCAAAGAAGGCAAGCTTCGTTCAGCGATGCGTGGTGTTGTTCAAGTGGGTTCCTATGTAGAATCGCTTGATGGTAGTATACGTGCGAAAGATTTGGTTTTGCCTACCTAAACAAGACGGAGCCTCTATCAATGAGGATGCGTCTAAATTTTTTTGGTGAATCCAGAAGCCTATGTTAAATGTAGTTGAGGATAATATGGTGAACCAAGGACACGACTACAAAAATTCTTCGTAGCGTTTCATTTTTAGTTTGCCAATATTCTGAATCGTATCAGTATGCCCATATATGAAAAGATTTAAAAGCTCCAAGAGCTCTGAAACCTGAAAGGGTTGGAAGGTGACGGCTGTTGCTATTTCCTTTGTGCACGGCTGTTGAAGAGGTAGACTAACGTTTTTTCTAACTTCGCTATACGGGTATTTATTTTGGGAATGCGTTTAGCCTTCCCTTGGTGGAAAAATATGTTAAAAATTAAGTGGGCGGTAAGTTTGGTTTAAAATGAAACTCTGTATGCATGAAGATATCTTCATTGTTTCGTTTAATCACAAAGAGGGTAAGGAAAGTGGTTATGGAAAATGGTCCTTGGTAGTTCGTGGTGTTCCTATTGATCTTGAATATTGTGGAATCTGAACTCGGATTAATAGGAAAGACGCGGATTAAGTCAGCACACCACTATGGGTTTAAACTCATTTGTTCCATTATGGCATACTGGAGATTGGTTGGGCCTTAATACACACCAAATTGGTAAACCACTTATGTTGGATTCGTTTTTTAACTAGCCAATATGTGTTTAAGTCTGTTGGGGAGAACACGTTTTGCTCGTGCCTTGTTGAATTTTCAGCGGAGGAGGAGTTAAAGGATTCAGATTGTTATTGGCTATTCCGCACTAAGTAATGGCAAAGGGTCACACGTCGCTAAGATTGAAGTTGAATTGAATGGAATCCGTCATAGGTGTTAATACATGCTAGGTTTTTGATCATGTTAATGATAAATGCCCTAAGGAACCATAAGTGGTTGCTCAACTAAAGTGTCAATGGATGGTTTTACTGTGTAACTAAAAGAATAATTGAAGCCCAATCAGAAATATAAGAAAGTGGAGGGGGGGTTCGTCTTAGTAAAACTCAGCTCTTAATCTTCGTAGTCGTAGAGTGGATAAAACGGATTCGTTCTTGGATTAATGTGAAGGTGCAAAAAATGAACCTATGACTTGAAAAACTAATGTTCCAATTCGAAGAAGGATTATGTTTTGAATATAACTACTCAGAAAACCTCATTTGGAGCATTAACCGATGACGAGGAAAAGGGAGATATGACAACTCTATTCTTAATGAAGATAGTGATTGTGAAGAAGTTGATGCGGAGATGGTGTTTGACGATCGCAATGGTCAAACGTTTACTACTAAGGGAGCAAGCACTCCCGTTGGTTCGGTTTCCGATGATTAATGTCGCGTCATGGAATATAAGGGGTCTTAACTTCACTCCTAAACAAAATGAAGTTAGGCGGGTTATTTCTGAAAAATAATCTTTCGGTTTTTGCTTTTTTGGAGTCTTTGTTGTGATGTCTAAAGCTTATGAAAATGTGCTCTTTGGTTGTCGTCACATTGGGATTGACTTCTAATGGCTGCTGGGTTTTGTTTTCGACGGGCACTAGAAATTATTCTTTGGTGGAAGCAACAATGTGGGTGATGTACGATCATTAATCAAAAACGATCAAGCTGTGCTTCGTCGCTTTGGTTAAAAAAAGAGGTAGAAGGAGTTTTTTTGTACCTTTGTTTAAGCGCACAATAAGTACAATCAGCGACGTTGACTTGGGGATATGCTCGATGTATTCAGAATTGTATTTGCAATAATCGTACCTTCGGTGTGTTTTGGGAGATTTCAATGCGACATTGCATCTTAGTGAGTCTACGGCGAGTTCCTCGTGTATTGACATTGCTATGCGTGAATTTAAGGATTGCGTTAATAATATTGAGGTCTTGGATGTTCAAAACACGGGGCTTCAATTTACTTGGAATCAAAAGCCTAAGGGTACGGACGGGATTCTTAAGGAGAACGCTGATCCGGTTTGGCTATTATGACGTTTATTTAATGACTTTGCTGGTTTCGCTTGCTATATTTAAACTATCGGAATTCCGGGACCATTCTCCATTTCGCTTCTTTGCATTCCTACTGGCTACTAAAGTTAAGCTAAGCCTTTAAGTTTTTTAATGTTTTATTGTAGCATGACAGATTTAAAGATGTGGTTAATGAGGCGTGGATCTATCTTGTTAGGGGTTTTATATGTTCGTGACGGTTAACGCAGCTTAAGAATTTGAAAAAGCCGCGGAGGAAACTTTTGAGTGAACAAAGTAATCTTCATGCTAATGTGAGAGAGAATTAGAGGGGTGCTTGATACTCCATGCATCTCAACTTGACATTGACCCGATTCTAGTTCAACATTAGGCTTCCGTGAATGATCCGGAGCGAAATGGTTGTTGCCTTTAATCAAGTGTTCTTATGAGGAGATGTTTTTAAATACAGAAAGCCATGATAGTTGGCTTAAGATGGTGATTTGAAATACGGCTTACTTCCACAAGTTCGGTTAAAAGACGTGTTGTAGGAAGTACGCTATGATGTGTTTTTCGAATGTGATGGCTTTATTTTCGCTTAATGACAAAGTGTTCGGATGATTTTGTTGATCATGACGATGCTTTTCTTTGTCAAACAGGTTACACTAATGGTTTTGATGGATCAAATCTCTTCTCTAATTGCCTTGATGAACAGGGTGCTGCTCATATGGTTCGTATGGTGACTGATCGTGAGATTACAGAAGCTTATGTCTTTATGGGGGGTTGAGAAATCCCCGGGGTCTGATGGGTTTCTGTTGCATTTTTCAAAAGAAGCTTGCATATTGTGGGTTGTTGATGTCCATTAATTGTATTCCAGTGAATTTTTTACGAATGGTAAGCTATTAAAAGGCTTAACCATTCAATTCATTGCTCTTACCCGAGGTTAATGCTCACTTGCTCGAATTAATGACTACAGGCTATTTTGTGTGTAACGTTTGTATAAGTGTATAGCAAAATTATTGTAATAGGATTAAACTTGTTTTGACAAACTTGGTGAGTCCTAATCAGTCGGCATTTTATTCATGGGTCGTTCTAGTGCGGATTATGTATTTTGCTCACTCGAGAGACTCATGCATAACTATCCACGTGGATCGTGGCCCATTCTAGGATGTGCTTTTAAAGTGGCATTCAAAAGGCCTACGATACGGGTTTGATTGGCTTTCCTTATTTGGTTCTTGTGGGATTTGCGGTTTCATGAGCGGATGATTGCTTGGATTATGGAGTGTGTGTTCTTTACGTCTCTACTATATTTGTAATTAATGGAACTCTGCATGGGTTTTTTTCAAGTTGAAAAAAGGGGTCTTCGTCTATGGTGATCCACTATCCCCTTATCTTTTCACTTCTGGTTATGGAGGTCGCCATGCTTATGTTAAAAGAAAGGTTATGATTCAGTTTGCTTTTCTTTCCATTGGTATTGTCGATAAATTGAGCTACGCACGATTAATCTTTGCTTTGCGGACGATCTTTTATCTTTGCGTATGGGGATGTCTCAATCGGTTGTGGTTATCAAGGAAGTCTTGACGAGTTCTCAAGCATGCTTCGGATTTAATCCTAGTATTCCGAAAGAGCACGACTTTTCTTTTGTAATGTTTATGTAATCATGTAAGCTTTCTATTCTTAATGTCCTTCCTTTTGAGGAAGGTGTAGGTTAGGTACAATATCTTGGTGTTCATTGGGGTGTTTCTTAGGCTCAAGGACGAGAGATTGTAATGAGCCTTATGGAGAAGTTCAAAATCGTGTGCTTGTTTGGAAGAATAATAGCCCTTTCACCATCGCCTGGTAGGCGTAAAATTATTCGTATCGGTTATAGCTTTATGCATGTGTTTTGGGCTTCGGTCTTTGTCATTCCCAACCGGGGTTCTAATGGACATTGAGAAAGTATGCGTAATTTCCTTGGTGCCCTAGTAGTTGTCTAAGGTAAGGCAAAGTGCGGGGGAGCTTGTGTTTCTTCCATTAAAGATGAAGGTTGGTCTCGGTATTCGTCGTTTGGAGCCTTTTAACTAAGGCTCTTTGGTGTCTCACATTCTGGATCTACTTTCGTTGATAAGAGTCGCTGTGCGGTGAATGGGGGTCCATGCTTATAAGCTTAACCGGGCGCAACTTTTGGGGTGTTCAAATCCGTTGGTAACATTGTTCATGGAAGTTGGCAGAAAATCTTGCATCTTCGGCACCTTACATTCCGGTGAATTCATTTGGCGAAAGATAGGTAATGGTTCTAGTACCTCGATCTGGTTTGATAAATGTGTCTGTGAGGGGCCTTTAGGCTTCTGTGTGTCCCCTAGTTAGAGACATACATTTGGGCCTGGTCTACTTTATACTCGCTTGTTGGTGTTGTTATTGTGCGGTGATTGGGTATGAACTCGGGTTCCTCATTGATAAATACCATATTTCTTAACGAATGTACGGTTCCTCTTTCGAATAAATTGTGTTACGCTGGATATTGGCGGTCTCTATGATGGTACGGTAAAGGGGTTTTCGGTTGCTAAAGGTTGTGGGAATGTATTCGGCCGAGAGCTATATGGTCCAGTGGGTCAGATTTGATTGAGTACGCCATGGGTATCTCTAGGCATGCTTCAACTTGTGGTTAATTTTCAACCATTAATTGAAAACGCAGGATGTGTTAGTATATGGGACTATTCGATAATGTGTGGGGATCTACATGTCCTCTTTGTGAAGCTACCCGGATTCAACATGAAAATTTTTACTTTATTTGTCCTTTGCTAATTCGGTTTAGAGTCGTCATGAAAGTGAAGGCTTGGTCCTTGGCTGATGTTCTCTAATTTATATGATATTGTCGATCCATTTGGTGGTATTGCAAGGCGCAAGAATACTCATGTTGTTTGTGCCAAGTTATTGTTGCGGCTTCTGCGTATTTTATTTGGCATTCGAGTCGTAACTGGAGGCTTTTCAAGACGTGAGAGGTTCCAATTATAAGGTTGTTGCGTTCTGTATATCTTCTTTGGTTGTATGATGAAGCTGTTGTCGTGGTGCTTTCAAAAACGCAACAACAATGAGGGAGTTGCTTTAGGTTTTCTAGGTTATGGGATGTTTACATAATTCTATCTTTTGTTGAATTTGTATTATCCTTTTGTCTTTGATACCATTAGGTGTTCTTTCGTTAGGGAGTGATTTGCTTTGTAATTTTTGTATTTCGTAAGGATTGTCATTCGAAAATGGTGTTCAAAGATGTATGCTGAGGTTAATGTGACCTCAGTCACATTCCATTTGTACTTAGGGGCATTGGGTATTATATATAATTTACACAGGTATTTGTCCTTGTTACACCATAAAATAATGAAAAAGTTCAAGGTTAGGGTTTCATGGAATTAGGGTTTTTATAGTCTAAGCTTGGGTTTTGATTCTAAACTAGGGTTTAGAAAATAAAAAAAATTTAACTTTGGGGTTTACTCTTTATCATACTTCATCTTAAGGTCATCTAAAAACCTCTACACTCGTTACCATCTGTGATTTTATGTGTATATGATGTTTATATAGTAAATCACTATCTAGGAAATATATTAACATATAAAAGGGATTTTTACACTTGATCATGGTTTGATATACTTTGTCATATGTTATTTGATGTTTAAGAACATGTTGTTATATGGTGGTATAAGCATTATATAAGTGATTGGTTAATTATACAAAGTGTAAATAAATTAATGTTTATAAAAGTTTACTTATTAAGGTTACATGAATAAATGTGTAAGGAATTAGTATCCTGGAAAATTGATGTACTTAAAGGTTACCTAAAGTATATATGGACTTGTGATATAAATATAAAAAAATTAAAAATAAAAAAAAAAAAGTGGATTTGTTAGGGGACTTGTAGCCAATTCACTAAACTAAAAACTTGTAAAAACAAGTTCTATACACATTTTAACCAAAATATCAAAGTTTCTGTTTCTCTATTACTTTAGATCAAACAGTATTTAATTTACGTTTTTATAAAATACACATGTTACATGGATTAGGCATTTAAAGAACTCGAATAATCGTAGCTTATAACGAAGAAGTTACGCCTTTTACTCAAGTTCTACTGATAATAAATGCTTTATAAAAGAAATTTTTATAAAAACTTATTACTTTCCACATCTGATAAAAATGTTTGATTATTTTTCACAGAAATTACATATTTTTAGGATTCTAAAACATTAAGAAACATAATTATTGATTCAAGGAGAAGGAATGAGGTATGGATTTTTAATGTTTACGATTTAAATACTACCTTTTATAAAAATAATTTTATAAAAATAAATTACTGTTCATTTCAGAAACTTTTTGGAAAATATTTTAGTTAGATAGAACTTTTAATTACGAAGACGTGCTCGAAAGAATCACTAAAATCAGAGTTAAAACGAATAAGATATGACTTTTACGAGATTACGACAATTAATTGTAATTAAAATTTTATAAAGTGCTAAGAAAAGAACAGTAAAAATCACTGTTCACCATAGGGTTAAAAATATTAAAATGTAATATTTTGATATATCTTTATAATACGAAAGCGTGGACGTACTAAGAACGTTAAAAAAAACGGATCTCAAAACTAGTAAGTTTACGAATTTTTACTAATGTATTATTTATAAAACATTGTTAACACTTTATAAATATTAGTTCTAATTACAATAGATGGTGAGGTAGACTACTATAACACATTATATACGGTATTAGTACTCAAAGTACTTAGTACTCATACGACCTATAACTAATTAGGTTGCATTCGGAAGACCTTACGTGACGCATTTTCATTCTGTGACTTACATTGTTGATTTATTCACTCGAGGTGAGTTCATTAGCCTCACGTTTTATATTTATAATGATTTACAAGTTTTGGGGTGAGAAACATGCATTGTTTTACAATTGGACACAAGTGGACATTTTTACATTATGATTACGTGTTTGCCTAAGTAGCGATAACCTACTGAGCCCATTATCATGAACTGTCAATTACTGAGTAAGCGCGAATGTTATAAATAGATCCATTTGGGATTGACATCCCCGTTCGGGTGAGTAACGCGCACTGTGCAGGTTGCGGGACACAGATCGTTATTCAATGTCGATTTGGGATGTTTCGGTTAGAAACATCATCTAAGGGCAATGTAGGCAATTTTTATTCAAAGGCTTATCAGACATTCCTTTGGTTAAACTTAGATTTTTGATTAAATGATTAAAAAGTTGCTTAACCAAATGCCTAGGCAAGCCAGCTACATCCATGTTTTCCATTAAAAAGTCGACTACTTGTTCTCCTAAAGGTGAATTGATATCAAAATCTTCTTCCCTAACATCAGTGGTGGGCAACGTTATAGTAATAAGCATATCACACTCTAAATCATCATAAATCGATGTCACCTCTGACTCCCTTATGATTAGGACAAGATCATCAACACTAGACTTTATGAATTCGTCATTTTCCCTTTCAGGAATAGTGCTAATAACCTCATCTCCCATTAAGAGGGTGTTTGTAGGCTCCATGGTAGCTAAGAAGAGAAGAGATGGTGTGTATGCAGGAGGTGTGATAGGAGCGGTATAATGATCACTTAAACATTGTTCCTTATCATAAGTCACCTCTGTGTAATCGTCACTCCCCTCAGGTTCTCCTACAGGGGGATTGGGTTTTAGAGGTCTAAGAATTTCCTCAAAAAGACGGTAATTTTCCATTTGTAAAAGCTTAAAATGACTATAAAAATCTAAATCCCGAGGGGGCGACTGATCAATATGGTACTGTGGAGTTTGGTCAAAATAAGGAAAGTCAAAATTTTTATAAGAATTGGGTTCATAGAAAATCGGGTTCCTAGTTTGACAATTTAAACTAAAGTGCGGACCTCTACAGACCTCTCAATAGTCGAACTCTTGTGGCTGACTCGGAGAATAATTTGGAGATTGGTCATTACTAAAGTTTTGATTGTTACACGGGTCCTGCTCATAGACAAGCGGGGTCCGTGTTTGACAATCAAATCCATAGTGAGGACTATCTCCACACAAGTTACACGAGCATGTCCGTATTGGTGCTGGGGAGGTTGGTTGAAGAAGTTGGGTGTTTTATTATAAGAATAAGGATTTGACTCATAGACAAACTCATTTCTGGATCCTACACTGCTACAGCCCAGACAGTTTCCACCATTAAACGGACCTCCACACCATGAGCAACCAAAATGGTTATACGAAGACATGTCGAAGAATTAAACGGATAAGAGGATAAAGAAGTTTTTTTAAATTTTTATAAAAATAATAAACGAAAAAATATTTTTGGTATTTTAATATAATATATAAATATAAAATATAAAAATATTTTTGATATTTTTAATATAATATATATTTTTTTAGATATGAAAATAAACTTTCAAAAGAGAAAGGATCTTCAAGGAACTAACTCGAAACACAACGTAAAAATCGTACAATCCTCCCAGGCAACGACGCCATTTTGATATCGTATAAATAGGTACTAGCCGTATGTATATAATATTAAGTATCCTGTTTGAAATAAGAATCACTTTAGGAAAAGTAATAATTAAATCCTACAGAGTCGTATCCCAACGAGAATTAAATGGAGATTTAGGTTTATGTTCCTTATTCGATGCTTGAATATCTTTTAGTTTTGGTTTTTAATTATACTATTTATATAATAATAAGCTAAAATAATACTAAGATATAACTAAAACGGATATGCTTGTCAAGTGAGGCGAAAAGGTTATCAAGTGTGAACGAAAGAGATAATAAAGAATTAGTACCCGTTTAAAAACTGTTTTCTCACAACGTTGGTTGTTATTGAAAACGATCCTTTATTTTGGTACAAATTACTTTAAATGATGACGAATTAATACCCGTAAAAATATTATTTTCTCACAACGTTGGTTGTTATTGAAAACAATATCTTTTATAAGTATTAATTACTAGATTTGATGTTTGACTATTTCTCCGGCTTTTGCCCTTCGAAATAATCAAAGAAGAAATCTAAATAATTCAAAAATTATTAGTCAACAAATCTCTTTTTAATCCATACTTAAGTCACTAATCGCAACTCACTTAACAAGCATATACAAATCTACTCGCTAAACATACTAATTACGCTACGAGAAACAAATAAAGCAACAATAAAAATGACTAAGCTAATCATGGCAATAAACATAAAAATAGATAAGTAAAAAGAGATTATTAAAAAGGGATTAGAAGTCACCAAATTTGGATTAAAAATGAGTGAGACGACATAATAGCGAATACCAAAATACCCATCTCCGTAAGCTTTAAACCCACGTCCATAAGCTCCAAGATTAACCCACTAATAATCATCATTTAGTCACCACTAATGACCCTGTAAGTAAAACTACTATTAAACTTATAAAAGAGGTTTTAATGAAAAAAAATAAAAAAAAATGATTAAAAGGTGACAAAATAACAAATATATGATGTTGCAAACTGACGTTAGAAAACAAAACGGATCTTCAAAACATTAACTAATTTATAATACTTAAAAAAAACAAGAAAAATGTCTTGCATACATATTCGGAAATAATGAAGCTATTAGCTAATAACTGACAATTGCAAAATATTAAGGACTAAATGATTTATGATAAATCGATATGAGAGATAATGAGGGGTGAATTTTCATAAACTTGATGAACCGACCCCCAGATCTACTACTATCCAATTCAAAATCTATTCTACACTAATGCATAATAAACAACAAGATGAGAAAAGTATAAAGGATAAGTTATCATATTGTCCTCCTGCTACATCTACTCCTAAATAATCTACGAACGAAAAAATAAAGATAAAACAAAACAAGATGGAAAGATAAGATGTAGATAGGACCCCCTCTGCTGCTCCCTTTCCCTCTTTTATATATTGCATCTGGTATAAGCATAGTACAACTTCAAACTTGGGCTTGGATTTCCATACTAACTGGGCCGACTCCATTTCATCAAGCAGTTGGGCTTAGAGATTTAAGATTAGTTGATGGGCCAAGCCTGTTAGTAAGTCTTGGGCTGGAATTTTTTTTTGTGTGCAGCTGGGGATGTATATAAATTTATTTAACCTTTGGGCTTTAATTAAGTATGGGTCGGTTCGACCCATATAAATGGTGTCGGGCTGGCCCAATAAAAGATGAAGGCACCGTTGAAACCATAATCTCGTGCTCTTTTTAATGGCTTGCTCGGGAAATATTAACGACTTCGTCTTAATCTCGAAAAACGCGTAAACGTCTTCAAAATTTAACCGAAAGTCTCTATTTTTGTTTTGTTTTCAATCTTTTGTACCTGCAAGACATAAAAACACAAACCAAACATATTTGCAATAATAATAAGCATAATTCATATTTTTAGTCCAATTAATAGTGTTTTTCGGGTTATAAATAATGTGTACATGGTGGAAATCCCATGTCAAGACAATTGGTCAGGATGCCGCTCACAGCATGCCTTGGAACACACTTATGAAAATGATGACTGCTAAGTACTACCCTCGAAATAAGATCAAGAAATTGGAGATGGAGATTTGGGAGTTGAAGGTGAAGGGTACTAACTTGGCAAGTTATACTCAACGCTTTCAGGAGTTAGCTTTGATGTGCAAGAGAATGTTTCTCGAAGAGTCTGATTAGATTTAAAAGTATGTCGATGGCCTTCCCGACATGATACATGGGAGTGTAATGGTGTCTAAGCCGAAGACAATGCATTATGAAGTTGAGTTTAAAACTGAGCTGATGGATAAGAAGATCCACACTTTTGCTGAATGCCAGGTTGAGAATAAAAGGAAGTTTGAGGACACTTCAAGGAACAATCAGGACCAACAATAAACAAACAAGAGGCAGAACACTGGCAGGGCTTACACTGCAGGGTTTGGTGAGAAGAATCCATACGGTGGATCTAAGCCAATGTGCTCTAAATGCAACTATCACCATGATGGTCCGTATGCTCCCAAATGCCACAAGTGCAACAGAGTTGGCCATCTGGCCCATGACTATAGGAGTCCTACATATGCCAATACTGTTAACAACCAAAGGGGCACTAAGGCAGGTCAGAAAACTACTTGCTTTGAGTGCGGATATAACAACCCACAATTTTCATCAATGTAAATATCCATCTATTAAATTAGATGCACTGTAATATCCATCTATTGTATATACCACCTTTTTACAGGGAAATTTTTTTGCTTTATCTCATTATGCAACGTAACTTGCATCTTTAAAGTAAACGAGCTCACGCAACCTCTACCAATGCAATCTCTATCTATGTTAATATCATTTAAACATCCTAATATGTCAAGTCTATATCTTAATATCATTTTTACCAAGTACATTATCCATTTAACGTACTTTTTAAAACATTATTTCAAAACAAGCATTAAATGTTAATGTTTCCATCAAAACCCTAATTATATGTAATGTATACATATAAAATGAATGTACAAGCCTTTAAACCATGTATACAAGTATCAATACATAACATTTGAATATCTTTTCCCTCTTGAATCAAGTTACAACTTTCTAAAGCTTAATGTACAAGTCAATAATACAAGAAAGTCAAACTAGGTCATTTTACCTCCTAAATCACTTTGCTTTCTTACCACTTTAACACAAGGTACAAGCACTTAATGCATGACTTATAAACCCTAAACCTAATCCCTAAATCATTCTAAAACCTAATCTAAAACCCTAAACCCTAAACGAAACCTTAAAACCTTAATTTTACTTTAAACCTAAAACTAAACCCTAAACCTTAAACTAAGACCCAAACCTTAATCCTAAACCCTAAACCTTAATCCTAACACTAATCCTAAACCCTAAACTATCTTAAACCCTAACTCTAACTCGAATTAAAACCCTAAAAACCCTAACACGTACCTCATTTTGACCTGGCACCCTTTTTCTTTCATTTTTACCCATTTTAAGCAACCAAGCACCTCAAGCAAGAATCCTAGCACCTCTATGACATCACCAAGCAGCCACCTAAGTAGGTTACAAGCACCTCCATCACCACCTTGCTCATTAAGTTGCAAAAATCACCTCCTTGTCACCCTATATATGCCATGGCTTCACCACCACCCCACAACTCACCCTAGCTATTTTTCTAGCTCACCATACTCACCTTGTAGCTTCCATTAGTAACCTCCTACAGCCCCTAACCCATAGCCATCAAGAAAACTTAGGCACCAAGGGTTTTCACCCCTATAAATAGCCAAATCCATGCACCCCATTCAAACACACCTCAAAACTCATCAAATACAACAATGGAGTCTTAAATCAGACCAAGGAAGATCAATTGAAGTCCGTAAGCTCATAATAGAAGCCAAGAAGCAAGAAAAACGAAGTCTTGAAGCCATTTCTAGGCGTACGAGTCATAAAAACCCATTTCAACCCATTTTAGCTCAAATAAGCCTAAGATCTTGTTCCATAAACTTATAATCTATATTAGAATGGTCATAATACTCTTAAGATCATATATGAACTCTTGTTTGAAGCCTTGAATCCTCAAACCCATGTGTTTTTTATTAAAACCCTAAAAACGACCCATTTTGATTTTCTAGCTAACGAATCCTTTTTCTAAACTTTTGTTACATTAAAACATCTTATTTTAGCTTAATCTAATAAGCTATAACCTGCAAATATCATTTGGAATCCTAAAATAAGCTTGCATGGCTTTTTGGACTTGTTTTGCAAATATTTCCATGCATAGGGGTATATATCGTAACTTTCTAAAATTTATAACTAAAGGGGCTGAAAATGTCATTATTCAAGTCCTGGTAGATAATATAGAGTTAAGTCTGCCAGTACTAAGTTAAGACTGGCAGTTACAATAGTAAGTATTGGACCATAATAGTTAAGTCTGTTTATTAACAGAATATGATAATAGTTATCTTAGAGATATCTTAGGAGATATCTTAGGAAAAGGATATGAAAAATCCTTTCACGACACCAACGTTTTAAAGCCCATAAGGGTTTCCTTGGTGATAAAAAGAACCCTACGGCACAATGTTTAGTATGAGAATGAAATAGTATTCTAATAAAATTAAATAGCAAATAAAAGTTTACATTGTTTCTTCTTGTACTATGTGTTAAGATTCCGCATTAGCACATAGTAATCATAGTCAGTGTCTCTCATATAGTTTGATTTGGATTTTATTCAAGTTTAAGCTAATGTCCTACAAAAGGCCTAAACAGATCCTAAAGACTTGGACCTCAAGTGGTAACAGAGCCTCTAAGGACTCCGTAACACCCCCAAATTGGGGGGTCGCAAGTGTACATTTTATCATGATTACGTTTTGCCTAAGTAGCGATAACCCACTATGCCTATGAATCATGAACTATCAATTACTGGAATGTAAGCGCGAATGATTATAGATAGATCTATTTGGGATTGACCTCCCCGTTTGGGTGACTAGCTATCATTGGAAACGAACGTATATCATGTCGGATACTGGATGTTACGGGTTGAACATCATCACAGGGCAACGTAGGCAATATTTTATATATTTATTCAATTATGTCGGGCTTCAGTGCATGAGCTTAGTTAAACGTAATTACATTGTTATGTTCTGCATCTGTTTGCATTATCACTGGGAAAGTCTTGCTGGTCCTGTATAATACATTTTACATAACCTATGAAATTCACCAACTTTATTTGATCGTTTTTAAATGCAATGTTTTTCATGAGGTCATTAACACGAGGTGCGAAGGATACATTGGTGTTATATTAAGAAGTCATGCATAAAAATTTTGTCGCATTACATTTTTATGTATCTGTTATGGGCTAGAAAACTTTGTAATAATAACAAGTAAAGTCTTCGGCTTTTTGTAACACATACTTTATTAAATCACTGTATCAGATTATTAAATACCTCTTTGGTCGTTCTTAATTATCTAGTGTTGCTGATCTAAGAATAACATGCCCTGACGCTCTTATTCCTGAAGCGACCCAATTTGGGGGTGTTACAATTGGTATCAAGAGCTAGGTTATAGAGGAACCAGGTTAAATGTTTTTGCTGGACTATAACCATTATCAAACATAGCATTCAGACAAAGTGGTTTATCAAGGGACATACACACTAAATGTGCATTAGTCAGTTAGGGCTAGATACATGCATGATGATATTCATGATATGATACCATGTATAATATAAATGTATATTACTATAAGAGTCTTATATTAGCATACTATATAGAGCAATTTTTGATTTCAATATTATTATGTCAGATTAGGAGCATATCTTACAGTTACATATACACATCAATATTCTTTCTAGTTGAAGGACAAAGATTCAGACATCGTTCACCAGGATCGATGGACCACCCATTATGCCAGAGGACCCAAATGCTTACATATTGGATGCTATAGAGGTTCCACCAACGCCTGACTACATATCTGTCCTTGAGGTTCCACCATCGCCGGACTACATACTGCCCGAGGAGGCCGCAGTCACCTCCCTCACAGGACTTTGTTCCTGATGCGATGTAACCCCTGAGTACATGCCATAGAGGATGAGATACTCCCGAACCGAGTAGTAGCCCCACTACCTGATTCTGCTGCAGTGCGTGCCTCACCCACTGCAGATTCACCAGGATATGTTCCTGAGTCTGATCCAGATGAGGAGCTGGAGGAGGAAATGAGGAATCCCGAGAGGATCCAGCTGACTACCCTGTGATGGTGATGAATGATGATAAAATGAGGACGAGTAAGAGGATGAGGAGGAGGATAGCACCAGCTCCAGCTGACTCTGTCCCAACCTGTACAAGCCGTAAGACTGCAGGATATCTATCCAGGATGAGCCATCCAAATCACTACCTCCTAGGGTAAGAGGTCGAAGACTTCTTGCCTTAACCACCCCACCACCATCACCACTTACTCACTATCATCTCCATTACAACAGATACATCCCCACCACCGACAAAATACCCAAACTTCATATTGAGATACAGAGAGTTGTTTACCGCTTCGGAAGAGGTCGTTTTTGCTTCTCCCATCCCTAGTCATGAGGTCGGGAGAGTTCAGTAGCCGGTGCTGCTAGGCAGGATAGACCTGCCATAGCCGCAGGGACGACCCTTATTCCATAGCAAGGGAGACTTTATGGATTTTGTCCGATCTAGTGTTGATGTCCCTCCTAGATGTTTACGTCTAGGAGTTAGACTATGACAATAACGGATACAGTGTGTGATATGGCTGGTATCTGGGAGCCATCGATAGATTTACCCGACCAACCCTAGATGGGGGTCAACAGAGGGTTAAGCGATCTTGCTACCATTGTGAGGAGGAGACTACCATCATGTATGGTATTATGGAGGATGCTCAAGATGACCGGTCTCAACTGAGAGGCCGAGTTAACTTGTTGTATAGGGATAGGCCCTATTCATCGTCGTTTAGGCCGAAATGATTAGAGAGAGAGGCTAAGATAGCTCTCAGGCTTAGGGAACTATCTATGGATCAGCGACTAAGCACGTTCAGATGTTTTGTCATTATACGTACTACAGTAGTGGTAGGCGCAAGAGTGCATTGATTACAAACTAGAGTTACAGTCAGCATATCACAGGAGACAAGAGGGTGATTTCAAAGTAATTAGCACAGACCTGAGAGACAGGTTCAGATTTGACAAGACATTGAGGTTGCTAAAAGGACTACAGACACAGATGTCGAGTTTCAGAGGCAGCCTGGACTCGCAAAAGCCCAGGCACAGCCTGGAATGCACCAGGAGAGCTGGTAGCAGATTCCTATATTTGGTTTAATGTTGTAGCTATGCTATGCACCTGTATAAGTATTATGGGTTATTCCCTAGCTAGCAGACTGTATAGATCTTTTTTTTGTTTAGCAACCAGTATAGGACTTTTGGTTTAGGTATTATCTACATGTTCAGCATACTAATAAGTGTTACGGTATATCGGGCTAATGGCTTTAGGTTGATTCTTTTTTGTCTTGTAACCTAAGTGTAGTATTCATCTTGTATATGAACGAACATGTATTTTATTCTAAGTTATATATGACCTAGATATATTACGTTATCTATGAATCGAATATTAATTAAATGAATGTCGATTTGGTTTATAACCAGCGATTGAATTTCAATTAACAGTTGTACATTTCACTGTGTGATTTGATCTCCATTTATTTAATGTGTATATGTTATGCATTAGTTTAATGAATTTTTAATAAATCTACCAAGTATTATGTTTTCTTTTTTGATTAAGAAAATGGCACCAAAGAGAAATGACCACGAGGATTAAACCCAAGTGCAACACCACACCATCACAGACACATATAACCACTACATCCTGCTCACCAAAGCCCAATTCAGCAATGATTAACGAGGCGTTACTGCTGCACTGGCAGCACGTGATGCAACCCGGAATGGCGATGATAGCCATACTTCAGGAACGGGTGTCAGAAGGCATGTGCAGGTTGCCAACCCTTGAACTTCAAGGGCACTGAGGGAGTTGTCGGACTCACTCAGTGGTTCGAAAAGATGGAATCTGTTTACAGCATAAGCAACTGTACAGTAGCATGCCAGCCAAATTTGCTACTGTACCTGCAAGGAAATGCCTTACATGTTGGAACTCCCATGTTAACCACTACTCCTGAAGCTTCCCATGAATAAGCAATGCCAGGAGGGACACTAAAAGATGATGACAGACAAATACTGCCCAAGGGGCGAAATTAAGAAATTGGAGTTCAAAATGTAGAATTTGAAGGTAAAGGGTAACGATGTGGTAACCTATAGCCAACGTTTCCAAGAACTAGCACTAATGTGCGATCGGATATTTCCGGAAGAAATAGACCAAGTTGTGAAAATATGCCGGATGTCATGCCCGACGACGCTCCATGGCAGTGTGATGGGCGACTAAGCCAAAAAATATACAAGATGACATTGAGTTCACCACTGAACTCATGGACAAAAAGACCAACACTTGGGTTGAACGTCAGGCTGACAACAAAAGAAAGTCTGATGACACTGCCAGGAATAACCAGAATCAGCAACCAAACAAGAGATAAAACACTGGAAGAGCTTATGCACAGGAAATAGTGATAGGAGACCATACGGAAGGCCTAAACCTCTATGTTCCAAATGTAACTATCACCATGAGGGTCCTTGTGCTCCTAAATGCCACAAGTGCAACCGATTTGGCCATTTAGGTCGTGACTGCAAGAATCCCCTAAAATGTCAACATCGGGGCTATCAGAGGGCTTGTTATTGAATGTGGACACAAGGGCATTTCAAGAAGGAATTGCCCAAAATCGAAGAAACAACAACAACTGGGGTAAAATTAGGCTGGAAAAAGCCAAGGCTCATGCAAAGGTGTATGCCGTGGGGTAATGCAGGACCAACCTGGGCAACAATGTCGTCACGGTATAGTTCTCCTTAAACAACCGATATGCATCAATTTTATTTGATACTCGATGCGTGGAGTTTTGTATCTATTGCAATTAGACTCTCAAATTATATCACTCCCGAACTGCATTAGATCAGATTATAATGTCGAATCTAGCCGACGGGCAGAAAAATAATTAAAAAAATAAAAAAAATAAAGTAAAAAGAAAAAGAATATTAGATTAAACACAATATTCGGTTGTACGTTAAACCTCTTAAATCATCCTTTCAACATAGACCTAATGCCTGTAGAACTAGGTAGTTTTGACGTGATAATTGGTATGGATTGGTTGGCAAAGTACCATGCCGTTATTGTCTGTGCGGAAAAGATCGTTATATCATTATTGGAGACGAAATATTTAATCGTTCGTAGGTGACGGAAGCCAGCAGCAATAAACCACGACCCGATTAAACATCACTCGTGTACTAAGGCTCAAGATATTTAACGAAGGATGTCACCTATACTACAAATATCATCCGCAACCAAAGACGAAGACAAGTCAAAGGAGAAACGACTTGAAGATGTGCTAGTTGTTCAAGAATTTCCTGAAATTTTTCCTGAGGACTTGTCGGGTATACCACCCACTCGACAAGTGGAGTTTTAAATCGATTTGGTACCTGGTGCTACACCTGTAGCACGGGCACCATATAGATTAGCACCGTCCGAAATGAAGGAAACAATAGCAAGAGCAACTACATGGAAACTTTACGGACAAAGGCTTCATCAGACCAATCCTACACCCTGTGAGCTCCGGTACTGTATGTAAAGAAGAAAGATTGGTCTTTCCGGATTGCAATCGATTACAGGGAATTGAACAAACTGACAGTAAGACCCTACCCCCTCCCAAGGATCGATGACCTAATCGAAACCAGTTGCAAGGGTCGAGTATTTATTCAAAGATCGATCTGAGGTCAGGGTATCACCAGTTGAGGGTTCGAGAAGAAGACATTCCCAAGACTGCATTCAGGACTCGATATGGTCATTATGAATTTCAAGTCATGTCTTTTGGCTTGACTAATGCACCGGCCGTGTTCATAGACCTTATGAACCGGGTGTGTAAACCGTATCTGGACAAGTTTATAATTGTCTTCATCGATGACATTTTGATCTACTCCAAAAGTAAGAAGGGAACATAAGAACACCTAGGCAATCTTGAAATTGCTTAAGAATGAAGGAATTGTAACGCAATTTCTCCAAGGTTGTGAATTTTAGATCTCCAAGGTACACTTTCCCTCGGTTCACGTGATTGACTGTCGAGGTATTCACGTTGACCCGCCAATTGAATTCTATCAAAGATTGGTCGTCTCCAAAAACCCCACCAAGATTCACCAATTTTTGGCTTTTCGGCCTATTATAGGAAGATTCATCGAATGGTTTTTCAAAGATTCCGCCAAGACAATAACCAAAAACTAACCCAGAAAGGTGTAGTTATGATTGGGCGATAAACAAGAAAGCAGCTTTCAAAACTGTTGAAGGCAGAAGCTGTGTAGTGCACCAAACCTGTGCCTTACCTGAAGGGAACGAGAGTTTCATCGCATACTGCGATGCTTCAAAGAAGGGTTTGGGCGCTGTTTTGATGCAAAAAGGGAAAAAAAGGTATTTTCTTATGCATTACGCCGAGTTAAAAATTCATGAAAAAACTATAAACGAACTCACAATTTAGAACTTGGGGCAGTAGTGTTGCTCTAAAGATTGGAGACATCTGTACAGGAACTAAGTGCAACGGTGGTTCCACTGATCACAAAAGTTTACAACACATTCTTGATCAGAAGGAATTAAATATGAGGCAACGTCGCTGGTTAGAGTTGCTGAGTGATTACGATTGCGAAATTCGAATATCACCCAGGAAGTCGAAATGTTGTTGCTGATGCTCTGAGCAGGAAGGAACGAGAACCACTAAGGGTTCGGGCCTTAGTGATGACTATTGGCTTGGATCTTCCTAAACAAATCTTGAAAGCTCAACAAGAGCACGAAATTCATTAGAACATCAAGAAGGAGGATGTTGGGGGTATATTGGTTGAGAATTCAAAAGATCCAGAGAAACTTAGAACGGAAAAGTTTTGGAACCACGTGCGATGAACTATGTGCATCAATGGCAGGAGTTGTTACCATGTTATGGCGACTTAAGTACTGTGATCATGCACGTCCCCACAAGTCTAAATACTCTATTCATCCTGGTTCTGACACAATATAGATCCGAGCTATGAAGAGACTATACTGGAGACCCAATATGAAAGCCAAACATCAGCCACCTATGTTTAGCTAAATGTGTTGACCTGTGCTAAGGTCAAGGTCCGAACATCAAGACCATCGGGATTGTTTAGTAAACCCTAGATACCTCAATGAAGTGGGACAACATCACTATGTATTTTGCACAAATCTTCCTAAGTTGTCACAAGGATATGACAACTATTTGGGTGACGTTGACACGACTTACAAAGTCTGCCATTTTTATCCAATGAGGGAAAAACGGATCCTATGGAAAAACTGGCAAGAATTGTACCTAAGAGGAGGTAAGTCATGAAGCATGGAATATCTGTTTACAATTAATCTTACCGTGACCCTCGGTTCGCATCAAATTTCTGGAGGTCACTTCAGAAGGCTTTGGGTACAAGTTTGGATATGAGTACTGCATATCATCCGCAAACCGACGGACAAAGCAAGAGAACCATCCAAACTCTCGAGGATATGCTAACGATGCTTTGCTAATCGACTTTGGAAATGGTTGTTAAACATTTGCCATTAAGTCGAGTTATCCATACAATAACAGTTTCAAGCTAGCATTAAGGCTGCACCGTCGTTGAAAAGCACTTACGTCGAAAGTGGCGGTTCACGGAAACGTGTGTTGGGCCGAGGTTGGACAAGTTCAACTCACTGGTCCAGAATTAGTGCAAGAAACAACGGAGAGGATCATCCAGATTAAACAAAGGATTCAAACCGCTCGATATTACTATTGTCTAGGTAGAAAAGCCCATTTGCTTGAGAACAAATAAATCCCAAGTGTAGAGGTATTTGATGAGGTGTCATATTATACACTTTTTCAGAGTCATTTAACCTCCTAAATCATGCAAATATGCTCAAAATATGTGCTTAATCGTATTTTTTTGTATTTTTAGCACTTGAATGACATTTGGAGGAAATACACGTAACTTGGGCTCATTTTAGGAAGAAACAGACGAGATTATAACTCCATACCAAATTCGATGCAGAAAAACTATATAGACCATGAAGACGGCGTCGTAATTTCTTGCGACGGCGTCAGGATATTAGAGACGATATCAAAACGTAACCGACTTAATGAAACCCTGGAAGATTCGGCGTGGTGACGACGTCACAATTATAAAGCGACGTCGTCGCGATTGTTTTTCTATATATACAAACTCAGTTTTAGGGTTTTAAAGTGTGGAACTTGTGGGATTTGAGATTCATACTTAGGGTATGAATATTATTAGGTTTTAGGTCTACTGTAGGGTTCTTTATAACACCTTGTGTTTTAGGTCATTGTACGACATTATGTAATCCACTAATTATTTTTAGGGTTTTACGCGTTTGCTTTTAAATTGTAATCGTTAAGCTAAATCGCGTAAACTAAAAATGATCATACAATGTAAACGG
This sequence comes from Tanacetum coccineum, assembly GCA_026074375.1. Classification (NCBI taxonomy): domain Eukaryota; kingdom Viridiplantae; phylum Streptophyta; class Magnoliopsida; order Asterales; family Asteraceae; genus Tanacetum; species Tanacetum coccineum. Next base: position 23,263 of record BQNB010037396.1, on the reverse strand, counting down.
GCATTAAACAATTAAATGTTTACATTAAGCAAGTGTTATATGATTATTTAGAGGATAATTATTATCATTGCACATTTTATTTTTATTGGTTACGTTAAGTGTTTACGTTTCGCGATAAAATACGTTTAGGCCTTCCCGGAAGCACGTTAACTTATCTACGCTTCATCAAATACCCAAAATTTATACCCAATACTTAAAGTTTATTTAAAACTTCAAGTATTTATCACATTATACATATTCATTATGAAGGAATTCAAATTATAACTTACAATGTACAAGTTATACATTTTTCCAAGTCTATACTACATTATACTTCAAAATAATGCAAGTATTCATTATATAAAAGAACAAAACATATCCTAACTTATACACAAGCATATTTCCGTGTACATAATACTAGGATGACCAATATTTAGACCAAGAAAACTTACAAATATCTCCAAACATGCAATCATGCATCCACTTGAAACACATACTAGCCCCAAACTTTCCCCAAGATAAGCTTAACTTTCTTTCCAAGTCATTCCACCCTTCGCATCTTCCACTAGACATCATATATCTTATAATATCTTCAATTAGTAGTAAATATACACATGCATGTACATAAAGAAGGCTCACACTTCCCTTTCCATAGCAAATAAAACAGCAAACTAATCTCTCTTTCCTCTTTTCTTAAAAACCCACGCTCAAAAACCTAAACCAAAGACAAAATCCCAAAGTTTGATTTCTATCATTATACACGCAACACACATCATTTTAAGATATTCAAAGAAGGAATCCAAGACTTGGTAAGCATTTGCTAGCAAGGAAGCAAGAAAAGGAAATTAGGTTTTCAAAGAATTAGATTTTCAAGTGTGCTAGCTTTGGTTTTAAATCTAAACAGGGTTTAGATTGTGTTTTTCTATCATCATTGTTCAATCATAAGTCCTCTTCAAAACCTTTATCATTCCATAGACTAAAATTTTATGTGTTCATATGTTAAATATTTAGCTAAATTACCATTTAGGGTACGTTTGAAATATGTTAAAATGGATATTTACTTATGATTAATGTTTTTAAACTTAATTAACAATGTCACATTGATGCAAATATGATGTTAAAAGGGAATGCAAGAGTGTTTTAACATGTTGATTAAGTATATACATGTTATGAGCAAATTAGGGTTCCTAAAGTTAACTTATGAGTTACAAGTGAAAAAGGAATTTTTTAAACTTGTGTATCTTGAACACACATGAGTAAATCATGCGATCTTATGGACTTTATATATGTTAAAAAATAAGATAAAAAATTGTTGTGAAGTATTTGTAATAATGTGTTTGAAAGATTAATGGTACAGAAAAACCAAGCTTAAAACATGTCTAAATCACAAAACCATTCAACCATTCTGTTTTGATTCGAATTTGCAAGCAGCCTATATATGTTTTTAAAGAAATACATCTCATGAGGTATTCCAAAATGATCAAGAAACATCGAAAATCCATTTATAACGACAGAAGATACACTAATTGTCTAGTGAGGGAAATTCAGATTGTTGTTGGTTAACTGTGGGAGCATATTCTATTTGAGGGATGGATGATGGTAGAGAATAAACATTATGGTGAACCGATGATTGATAATCATTGGATGGATAAGTGATTGAAAGAGGTGTTGATGATTGATTGTTTGAGTATTGTTGAGACTGATAAGGTGATCCGTACTATGGAGACTGATATAGTGAAACTTGTGGTTGAAATTAAGAGTTTTGGTATGAGTTCTGATGAGTTTGATAAGGAGACTAGGTCATCTAATGGGTTGCAACCAAATCAAGTGGATTTAAGTTGCGTTCATGCATTAAACGAACTTCATTTGCATGAAATTCATGTTGTCCCAAGTAAGCATGAAGTTGATCAATGTTAGTTGTGTGCAAATCCGGAACCAGTTTAACATCAGTCACAAATTTGCTCAACTTAGGAAGAAGAGTATTCAAAAACTTGAGGTTCACTTGAAATTGTTCCATTTTCACATTGTAGATGTTCATGTCATTGAGTAGCAGTGAAAATCTCAAGTAGAAATCACGTAGTGTTTCCCTTTCTTATAAGCAAACTTATCAAATTCATCATATAGTTTACACTCTCTTTTATATTTCTTCAATAAAGTTCCTTGCATGAGAAGTTGAATTCTTTCCCAAAGTTCCTTGGTGATTTGATGATTGCTAACAAGTGCATAGACCTCTGGTGGTAATCCTTGGAGAATGATATTTGTTGCTTTGATATCACAATCACCTTGAATTGCATCCGCAACAGATAACTTAGAATATTTTCTTGGTCTAGTCACTTTATTCTCCTCAATCGTAGGCCAGATGAGTGGACCATTTTCAACGAATTCAAGGATCATTCATCCATGTTGTCTATTCATCATGTATAGCTCCATTCTGCTTTTACAAGAATCATACATATCTTTTTCCAACATAGGTGGACGATTGTCAGCACCCAAAAGAATCGCTTTGTCAGCAAGGGTCGTCATTGAGAAATTTGTATGTTAAAAGATTACTGTTTAATCAAACGGTGATTGAAAGAAGTTATGTTTGAATGTGTTGTCTTTTATGTGTTTTTAAGTCGAGAAACTACACACGATTTTATAATTCTTGACAAAACCAGGAAAACAAGTGAATGTTTCACGGGATTTTACAAATCAAAGAAATAAACCGTATAATTTTGTTAACAAATTTGTGTGTTTTAACTTTAGTTGCAAATTCGGTGTCCAAATGAAAAATTAAGAATTAGGTTGCCAATTAAAACTGATAATTCGGTTGTCAAAGAAAATTGCTAATTCGGTTGACACTGGAAATCTGCTAATTCGGTTAACACTAGAAATCTGCCAATTCGGATAACACTGGAAACTGCCAATTCGGTTAACACTGAAAGCTGCCAATTTGGTTAACACTGAAAGCTGCCAATTCGGTTAACACTAAAAACTGCCAATTCGGTTAACACTGAAAGCTGCCAATTCAGTTAACAATGAGAGCTGCGAATTTGGTTAGCACTAAGAGCTACGAGTTAGTTGAATCCTGAGAGTTGTGAGTTCGATTAAACCTTAAAGCTGATAATTTGGTCGAACTTGAGAGGCTACGAATTCAGTGATAACTACAAGCTGCTAATTCGGTTACGAAACACAAAAATTCAAAAACACAAAAAGACTATCTTTTGATTGTTTTTTCCCAAATTTTCTTGTACAACTAGTATTACTAAACCTATAGGTACCTTAAAAATGCAAACTTTATGGTTCTTTAAGCCAAAAATTTCAAAATCAAGAATTGTACTTTCTAAGGTTTTCGAAAACAAAAGTTGAACAAAAAAGATGTTTTTCATGAATCTAAGCTTGTACATCTATATCCTAAAGATACTAGATCAGATTTACCAAAGTAAATGATCCTTTAGTGTACACAAAAGCTTTGAAAACAAAAAAATAACAAGAAAAGCATACGGTTTGAGAGAAAATTTAAACAAAAAACAAACACAAAACTAAACAAATCACTCCATGGCTCTTGATACCAATTGAAGAACAATCAAATAACATACATGAAGAGAGAAAGAGAGATGGTTTTAGAGAGAGAGTGGTTAGATGAACATTTTAGAGAGAGAAAGAAACTTGAAAGGAAACTTGTATTATGTGTGTGAAATAATGAACAACCAACACCCTCTCCAAGGCATGGAGAGGATATTTATATTACCATTATGGCTGGCTAAGGAGAGCTTGTGGGCTTTCCATGGGCCTTTTGGCCCAATTAGATTACTATCATTACATTGGACTAACTACGGGCTTTAACTAACTATTAATGGTAGTGACCGATACTTTTCATGTTTCTAACATCTTTATAGTACCTTGTAGGAGAAATACTGTAGTAGGCATGAACTAAGTAACCCATACACTTCTTATTAAAGGAGAAGCTTCTGAATTAGCTTCCCCCTAATTCATGCCACATATTCTTCATTTTGAGGCTTTAATAGCTTCCCCCCAAACCGACAATCTTCTTCTCAAGCAGTTTCAAAGCTTTATTACAAACTTAGAATGATTAAGTGCATATCGGAATTAGTAGGATACCCATATCAAATGTTACTGCTTCTTTAATAATAAGCTTAGTGATTATCTGTTTGGAGGATCATCAAATAGATCAGCAACGTATCTTCTCACGCTTGAATAATTCTTCTCACATTTCTTCCCACTGGAAGCTCAAGTAATGCATACAAAAAGTATCAAGATATCTCTTCCCCCATGTAGTTGAAGAGATGCAACCAGTCTCAGTGTATGAAGCCCAAAAGCCCGAAGTACACACTCTATCCCATTCATGAAGTCAAAATCGTAGCATCAATGTCAATTAAGTCCCCGACGTGTGCATTCCTTCCTTAAGGATAATGATGATATTTCTTGTAACACCCAAATTAACTAAGTCCCGGATGTAGACAATTAAACCCTCCAAGTAGTCAAAATGATAACACCAAAGTCCACTAAGTCCCGAAAGAACACATTTCTTCCTGCAGGATACCGACTATCTAGAGGAATCATCATACCATTGTGTACCTCTTTTATCATCAAAAATTGTTTCTTACATCTCTTCCCCTATGTAGTTGGAATAATACACCAAAAGCCAAGAGTTAAAACACTGATTTTCTCTGCAGTTATGACATTTTTCTTCCTGGAATGACCTAAAATAAGAAAAAAGGTATGAAGTTCATCACGTATACTCGTTGTGCGTTCAGATGTATGTCTCCTTCCCCCTTGCTGGTTTTGATACCTCAGAATCAGCAAAACATTATACGCACATATACTTGAAATCTTGTGTGAAGAATAAATTAGCTCAACTGTATCCCATGAGAATCAGCTGCTGATCAAATCTCTACTCATAAACTCTCTCTGACTATTTTTACCAACCCCTTTGTAGGCTATTTGAAGTGACCACTGATGGAGTAAACCTGATATACCAAACTTGAAACTGAAGTAGAATTCCCCGTTCTTGTGACTTAAGCTTGCACTAATGTTGGAAGAACGGTGTAGAGAATTTGTGCTCCAAGCAAATCTCTAAGTACTCAATACCCCACCAAAGTATGAGACTTTCATCACCTCTTGCGATTATCCACATCGTCTTCTGCGTGTGACACTGAGTACTACAACGTAACTCCTTTAAGTGATAGTTATCCAGGTCTTCAACCATCCACCCCGACTGTTGGTAACTAGATAACCCAAGTCTTCAACTTAAATCTTAAGCTCAGGTAAGTTATCATTGAAAGTCATACATCCAACCAACCCCGACTTCAAGATAAAATAAGAACACGCCTTCGTGAAATCCAACTTCAAACTCAAATAAGTGATACCCAATCAACTCCGTAGTCACTTAGAAAATTTAATACTAAATCTAGCCATTAAAATTTTAATCTCCATGATTTTTTATAATAATCGATTCCAGTCTCGTCTTTTAATCTTGTCACTTTGTCTTTATAAGCCTCAATAATATCAAATGTTTAAAACTTAGTATGTCACCTTCCTTTTCATTCAGTATACTCGGCTTTTAGTAAAAAAGATTAATCCAAACTTAACATTAAAATTAGTGGCCCGATCCATGTTCGATATCAAAACACCAGCCCAACATATTTTAGATTACGAATTTCACCAGGCTTTAAACTCCCAGCCCATTAACGGACTAATACATGTCGGCCTATGATTTTTCATTTAGTATCACCGGCCTGTTAGACACACCATATTCATAACCCAAACAATTTTCAATAATATAAATTGTTGATCAAAAACACCAGGCCCACGTTGTATTCTTGATCGAAGCCCACATTATAAACCTAATGCTCAAATATATATGAGTGCTTATCCCTAATTTAACTCATAGTAACCCTAATCTCATTCAACCGCAGTCACATATCAATCAAACCTCTCCCAATGATAATGTCCCTCCTTATTGCTCCAAAAACATATTGAAAGTACTTTTACCACATCTAAACCCATATCTCAAACCAAAACATAGACATAGCTACTTGACTTCTTCTCAATATGCAAGTAAAAACCAAGCATAAATTCTTTCGGAGTCCTTCTAAAACCCAAACCAAGACCTCGATGTCTTTATTTGTTTACTTGAGGGTTACAAGAACGCGACTTCAAGATCTATTGTAGGGTCTCGGGTAGGTTTTGTTTTGTGTGTCACTCGAAACAAAGAATGACAATAACATACTTGTTATTTGTCTTTCTTTAATTTTGTATATTGATGAGGGTTTTAATCCTTCACAAAGATCAATGACAAAATATGTGTTTAATCTTGTAAAGATTTTGGGAAAAGATACACGAATCTGAGATCTTGATATATATCAATTTGTTTTTTTTTGTTTTTTTTCTATTTTGAGTCATAAAGATGGAGGTGGATTGATATGAGATGGATAATTATGACAAAGGGCTTAGGATTAGACATTGGATTTATTGATGATATTAATTGTGACGATGGAAATAGGTGTAGATTGATTGGTTTTGTTGAGTGATGTTGTAATTGTCGTTGGGGTCTCGGGTAGGTTTTGTTTTGTGTGTCACTCGAAACAAAGAATGACAATAACATACTTGTTATTTGTCTTTCTTTAATTTCATATATTGGGTCAGCTCGATGAATACCGAGTTGACTCGGTTCGAGTAAGGGTTCACAGTATAAACCGTTGTTGCCAAACCGCTGACTGGTATCAAACAACTGTGGTGGTGGTTTAACTAAACCGCTACCACAATAGTCAAACCGTTGCGACCAAACCTCTACCACCAAACCACCGTTGACTTTTTAATTGGGCAGAGTTTCATTTAGGCAGACCATGAGAAGTATAAGTCTTCATAAACCTGTACACCAAACCGCTGCCAGCAAACCTCGGTGACCAAACCACTGGTCATTATCGTACTTTTGTACTTTTTCCCTAAAAATTCGGATATGGGTTTTTCTTACTTGAACCAAACCGATGATAAGAACTTTGACAAGTTCAAAGCCAAAAACAAACCTAATAAGCCAAAAAAAGCTCGAAATAAGTTATGAGAAGGAAAGTACCATTGTGAAAGTTTTGTAACATAAAAGAGACCAAATAAAACTCAAACAAAAAGCTTGAACAAGCTGATATATAGCAGGTTACTCAACAACATACAAAAAAACTGTTCAAGGTTTTTTCCAGCCAAATCAGCCACGAAAATAAGCTATAATAAGCCAAAAATCAGCCATGAATCCCGAAACCAACACAAGTGACAAAAGTGATAGATTTGAAACATAACAAGACGTCACAGATTTGAGACATAATCGAGACCAATCGGACCATAAAAAGTAAGCCGACCCAAGAATGAAACCAAGGCTCTTGATACCAATTGACATATTTAAAGAATCATAGATCCGTGGTCGGGAAGACTTAAACCATGTAATAGCCATGTTTAAAGAGAGAAAGTAGTAAGAGAAACAAATGTTTGTAATATTATAAGAAGTGAAAATGAATACAAGAGTCTCAACCCCTCCATGGAAGCCTTGGAGGGGTATATATAGCCCATACGCTTCACAACTATACAATAATGACTATTCTAGTCCCTACATATAGAACTATATTAAACTATGGTAATTCCGTAATGTCGTCACTTAAAATAAAATTCTAACAGTAAATTGTCCGAGATGGTATATATGCATCAACCTCCTAGTTTTCGGAATCTACAACACTCGAGTTATGTTTGTCTTCTACAACGGTCTCTTTATGGTTTCAAGTAGGCCCCTAGGGCCTGGTTCCAAGGATTTTTCGGTTATGATACATGGGTTGGGTTCTCTCACAGTCGATGTCATTATTCCTTGTTTGTTCTTCGCCAGGGTTCAAACAATTATTTTGCTGCTAGCGTTGTTCATTTTTCTACTGCATCTTTCTACTATGTTTTTTGCAACAAATTATTTCATCTTCCACATGGAGTTTTCTATGCTTGATCTTGGCCCCTCTGAATTATTCTTGGGTACTCTACGTTACATGAGACTCCCCTGCGGTGGTTTTTGTCTTAGCAGAATATGCTTTGGAGATTTTAGAGCGAGCCAACATGCTTAACTGTCAGCCTTCTCGTACACCAGTCAATACATAGACCAAACTGGGTGCAGGTGGTATTCTAGCTTCTGACCCGACACTTTTTCGCAGTATTGCAGGGGCTCTACTGTACCTTACTTTCACGAGACCTAATTTATCATATATTGTTCAACACTTTTTTTTATACATGCATGACCCTCGGGAGCCTCACCTTGCAACCCTTAAGCGGATTCTTAAATATGTTCGTGGCACTACTTACTAGGAACTCTAGCTTTATGCTTCTCCTCATTATCTTTTAGTTGGCTACACGGATGCATATTGGGCAGGTTGTCTCACCACTCACCGCTCTACATCTGCTTATTGTGTATTTCTCAGTAACAACCTCGTTTCTTGGTCATCTAAGCGACAAGTAACTCTTTCCTGCTCAAGTGCAGAAGCCGTATATCATGGTGTTGCTAATATTGTTGTCGAGACTGCTTGGATCCACAATTTACTTCACGAGCTTCACTCGCCCTTGTCCATGGCTACTTTGGTATATTATGATAATGTTAGTGCAATGTATCTCTGCTCTAACCCTGTGCAACAATAATGGACGAAGCATATTAAAATTGATATTCATTTCATACGACACTAGGTTGCCGCAGGCTATGTTCATGTTTTGCATGTACTATTTCGTTATCAGTTTGTGGATATTTTAACAAAGGGGTTGCCTTATGCTTTATTGGATGACTTTCAGACCAGTCTCAGCGTCTGTCTATCTCTCGCTCTGACTATGGGGGGATGTTAGATGATATTTTCTTGGCATGGACCGTTTATTGTTAGATGACATTATTATTGGTTTACATGCATTTATACTTGACATTGGACTCCTTATTTGATTATTGGGAATAATATAATTCTACAATGATAAGGTGAGGTGATATTGGTATGGTCATGTGTCACATCGCCATCCACTCTTTTGACTAAACCAACTACTACACTTCCTTTTTTTCTTCACAATAATTTATTTACACCTCACTTAAACGCAAAACTCACAAAACATGAATATACCCAGCCAAAACACCCACACCAATATACCCCACCAAAACACACACACCAAAGGCGTGCTCTTGGCAGGGGCGGATGCATGTCTAGACTATGGGGGCGGTGCCCTCTATGGTTAGTCCAACAAGATGATATTTTAGTGTGTTTCTATGTAATTTTGACATATAGGCATGAATTGTAAGCCTAAATAGCATTACTCTTTTTCAAAAGTGTCCTCCACTCAAAACTCAAATTGCCCTCACCCACACAGTAAAGCTCAACTTTCTAAAGCCTTATAACTCCTTCATCTCTAACAATGCACAAAGTGACAAACATTTTAACACTCTAAAACCTTATAACTCCTTCATCTCTAAGTAACAATATTCGATTTATCATTTCAATCTTAGTTTTTTTACCGCATTTTAATGATATTGTTAAAAAAAGGATTATCCCTCACAACCTAATATCCTAGTTTCGTCATTGGTTCTTGGAGGAGTGTAATTACGAAGACGCGTCCTAAGAGTCTTTGCCAAGTCTTTGGGGGTGTTTGGCTAAGCTTATGAATTGAGCTTATGCTTATGTTATATAAGCGGCTTATGGCTTATATATCATGAGCTCATAAGCTCTTGTTACGTATTTGGTTTAGCTTATATAATTAATAAGGTGAAACGACAAAAAAGTACATAAAAATAAAATGGGTGTAATTATTAAATAAGGGTATAAAAGTTTTTTTATATAATATTCTTATATAAACCCACCCTTCCTTATATAAGCCACAAAGTTTGGGCTTACCAAAACCCTCTTATATAAGCTCATAAGTCCAGTCATATAAGCTTAGCCAAACACTTAGTTTCGGCTTATTTAACATATATAAGCTAATAAGCTCATAAGCCTAACATATAAGCTTAGCCAAACACCCCCTTTAAACCCTTATTATGAGTGCCTAATAGCATGCAATATTGACTAAATATGTCCAATAAGATACCACTCGTGCTGTAAAAATATGGCTCATCTTATAATTTGAAGTTATAACCACCCCAGCGACTTGGTGCAACTTTTGTGTGGTTGTTTTTTTATTCTTGTTTTTGTTTTACAGAATAAAAGGATAGAATTATGCTTATATTAAAACATTTTTTTATAACTTTAATTTTATGGTACGACAACCAACGCATTGATTGTAAAATATTGATCTATTAGGCGGGTGGTAATGCGAAGGTCGACCTACCTCAACCCCCCTTCCCAACCTAGTCGCACCTCACTACACATATGCCTAAGAGACACGTTTCACAAGGGAACTTTTGTTGAATCGGTCAGATACTCGAATGGGTCAAGCATTATGTATGTGTGTGAGTATGTTTTTTATTTAATTGTTTTGAGGTATGTTTTTGGTAGTGTCTCTGAATTTCTGGTTACATTATGTTGGTCGGGAAGTTGTCCTGAAGAGAGAAAATTGAGGTGCCAGTGAGTTGTAGGGTTATGAGGGTCACCTATTACCACTACTCTTAAGGTTGTTTGAACTAAAAGGCATTGTGTTCAAATGGTGTGCGTTGTTAAGTGATGTATTTAATAACGTCTAGTTTTAAATTTATATTTTTACCGACTAGCCTATCTAAACTATATACTAATGAGTAGTGTACCCGATCGAGTGTAGCTAGTTATATGGTAAGTACGGGTCATTCAAAAGGTGTGGATGGAATGTAAAGTATTTTTAAGGTTCTACAGCTAACTGAATAGTTTTAACCTAATTAACTATCTAAACTAGAAAGAAATTAAAGTGTGATGTTTAAATCAAGATAGTGGAAGTAGTGTTAACCGCATTAATCCTACGATGTCTATTTAGTTTATGTTTGCTATTAGTGCAATGATTCCGTTGTTTAAAGCGGACGACTCTTAAAATAATAAGGCTCGGATGGTCACTTATACCTTATACTATAGTGCCTACCCTGCATCATTGGGCAACACACTCCGACAAGTTAAACCCGTACCATGGGCTATATTGTAAGCTGGTACAAATGCTCAGAGTAGCTAGGGGATTAGGATGGCCTATGCAGTTTAGTATGTCAACTAGTTTTATTATGATTAACCGACATGTGTAAATATGCAATTACTTATATTCCTTGTCATGTTGATCTAACCTAAGTATATTGGCAAGTTCTTCTAAATAAGGTCGTCACCAACAAGAACCTACTAAAATTCGAATTATAAAGCAATATGTGGTCTCTTAAGCTTAAATAATCTAGCAACAAACCTAAGTAATATACATATAAATGAAAGCTTAGTGATAAACATAATAAATCAATCTAAAATCATAAACAACAAGAATCGAAGTAAACAATATAATTAAATAAACATCGTATTCATAAAACGGCTAACACCAAACGTGTTATCCTATAATTTTAGTAGCAAATATAAAAGTAATCATTAATGATTGAGTAAATGAAAACATTATTGATAAATTACATTTAATAGATAGGAACTATGTTCACCCACTTGACCTTGATTATGGTTGGTGATTCTGATCTCTTTTGGACGAACTAGGGTTCTAGTCTTGGAAGAAATGTGTGTAAAATTCGCGTCCTTGTTTCTCTATTTATAGTTTCTGTTCAGAAGCGTGATACGGCGTATTAGTAATAATGGATACGCCATATCCAGACGTATGCGTGAAGGCCAAGTTCATTCCTTTTATCTTGATAACTAATGAAAATCTCCTCAAACGAAAGTTCAAGACACATTTTTTAATGAATAGTCAATTAGAAGTACACATAACTAAACACCTCAAGAAATAAGTAATGAAAACACTCAACTAATCTATGTGGTAACATTTAGTAATTCGCTCTGCTGCTCGGTCATAACGAGTATTCTATCATAAGATTGAAAAGAATACGCATCTCTACCACTAGAGTCTAAAAGTGACAAATCTAAAAGGCAAATGAGTCTGACACGTAAGGCTAACGGGTGTATCATTCTTATTTTTACTACTAACAATACTCGAATTAGGGCGAAGAAACCATAAGTGAACAAAGCGCCAAGTGATTACTCAACCTTTACCCAAGCACACAAGAGACATAAAATGTAGTCTTCACCAAGTAAAATACCTCAACATGGAAGAGATAAAATCATAAGTGAACAAGTGCCAAGTGATCTCGCCCTTCTAAATTAAGCATGCTAATGGTTAGGATTAAAAATAAGGATAATAAGAATGATTAAGGGTATGATATATACATAGGAAACATTTTTGACGGGTGTATAATAAATAATGAAAAAAAACACACACATATATATATATAAATTCTCTTAACAAACCAAGCACTACTAGCTACCTTCATACCACTAACCGAATAAGAAACTTTTCATTGACTAACTCACACTTTAACATGGAAACACATGCTTTGTGGTAAAGTTAAGAAATTGACTCAGGAAGTTGGACATTTCAAATTTTTCGAAGAATTAAATGTGACATCTACAACCATTAGTTATCTTCCCATATTGAGCATCTCTTTGTTAAAAGGACTACGTCTTGTTGGATCTAGGACCCTTATTGAATCATGTGATTTGTCAACCGAGATACAAAGCTCAGACGATGGAACCTTCTTTTGGATATTCCTAGGTGTCATTTTATACACTTTTTCGGGGTTATTTAACCTCCTAAATCATGCAAATATGCCCAGAAATGTGCTTAATCAATTATTTTTGTATTTTTAGCACTTGGATGGCTTTTGGAGGAAATACACGTGACTTGGCTCAATTGGAGAAGAAACGGACAAGACTACGACTCTACACCAGTAATCTTGAAGAAATTCACTCAGAGCATGGAGACGGCGTCGCAAACTACACGCGACGGCGCCAGAATGCTCAAGAGATGGCGTCATGGATTTCTCAGACAGCGTCAGAACATAACCGCCTCGAAGAAACATTAGAAGATTCGACGGGGCGACGACGCAGGATTACAACGCAACGCCGTCGCGCCCACTTTTCTATATATACAAATCTGATATTAGGGTTTTAGTGTGTAACTTTTAGGATCCGAACCCTAGCTTTAGAAGACGATTTTGGCTGCTATTTAGGCTGTTTTAGGGTGTCAAAACCCTCTTGTGACAGCCTTAATTACATGTTTTAATTAAGTGAGATCTCTTATCTTCTATCATTTAATATGTCTATGTGTTGTTTGATTGATTCTTGTTCTTCACTTCTTTTTAACATGCTAAGCTAGATCTATTAGTGTTTACTTATGATTGCATGAAACTCAGATTGCAGATCTTTATTGTGTTGCTTCTTGTGATGGATGTGCATGTTAGGCTTTAGAAAACTAGCCATAAGATATTTAGTTAGCATAGACGTCTAGGGAAACGCGAGTGTGTAGAAAGGATACCATCGGTAACAGTCTTCATACTACCTTACCCCTAATATGGTTGATCCCTCTTAAGATGTTTTAACTGCATGTAATATACTCATAGGGGCCTTGTAATAGTCTTCATACTACCTTACCTGTGCGTTGCCTTAACAATATCACAATTCGTTCATGACTTAGGAATACTTACACAGATCATCACAAGAGTGAAAAAGCAACATAATAAAGAGAAGCAAACTAAGGAGTAATGCATGATTAAGTAAATACGTTCGTTTACCATTTAGTTATCACCAAAGTAGTTTAGATTAATATTTAGTTTAATTAGCTAAAACCAACCAACCTCTCAAACATATGATTTTTATTTGCTTTCGAAAAAAATATAAAAATACAAAAAGAATCTTCTCCCAACCCCTTAGACCTCTGTTAAATTCTGTTCAAGCCTTCCTAACCTATTCCCCTAGAGAATGACAACAACCCCCCGAGTCTTGCCTTTACTATACAGCAACGATTAGGTACACTGCCTAGGAGATTGTAAAACTTCTTGTGAAGTCCTTACAAACCGCACATCAAGATTTTGGCGCCACTGTGTGGGGAATAGTTAGGTTTTGAATTTTTTTTAACTTAGGTCTACTCGCTTGATTCATATCAAGTGAGATTTTATATTCAATAAATTAGCTTTCTTGTAGTCTATCTTTTCTTCGTTTCTTTTGTTTATAACTCTTTCGTTCACCATCATGATGTATGAAAGACTATCACCCACACCCTATCAAAACCCACCACGAAACATAACCTTCCCATTCTAAAAATATAACTTGATGTTCCAACAACATCAAGATGAATAAGTTAGGAATACGAAATTCTTAGGAAAGTGTTGGTTGCTTCCATAGATAACTGTCGTTAGCTCGATAAGTAATTTTTGGAAACTTACATAGTTAGTTAGCTAAAGGCCCATGGATAAACCCATGCAAGCCCAAGCCCACCATCCATTGTAAGTATATAAACACCTCTCCATGCCTTGGAGAGGTGGTTGGTTGCTTATTTTTTACACACTTTAATATATGTTTACTTTCTCTCTCTAAGTGTTCATCCAACCCTTTCTCTCACTAAAACAATCTCTTTCCCTCTCAACTAGTATGTTATTTGATTAGTCTTCAAGTGGTATCAAGAGCCATGGAGTGGTATGCTTAGTTTTTGTGTTTATTTATTTTTGGTTTGTGTGTTTTTTTCTTTAAAAGTGCCTCATCTTTTGATTTTTTTTCTTGTTTTCTAAGCTTATAATCCACACTAAAGGATAATCTACATTGGTAGCTTTGATCTAGTATCCTTAGATATAGGTATGTGTGCCTAGACTCATAGAAAAATCTCTTATTTTGTGTCTTTTGGGTTCGTTAGCTTTATAAAGGTCAAAATCTTGATTTTAATTTTTTCGGCTTAAAAACCTTAAAGTTTTCATTTTTCTTGTCCCTATAAGCTTTGTAACACTTTTGGTACAAAAAATTTTGAAAAACAATCGTCAAAAACGTGTCTTTTTTAGTTTTGAAAAAGTGGGTTTTTCGTGCAAACCGATGTAGTCATTTCAGTGGAAACCGAACTAGTCAGTTCCAGTGCAAACCGATCTAGTCATCTCAGTGGAAACCGAACTAGTCACTTCCAGTGCAAACCGATCTAGTCATCTCAGTGGAAACCGAACTAGTCAGTTCCAGTGCAAACCAATCTAGTTATCTCAGTGGAAACCGAACTAGTCACTTTCAGTGCAAACCGATCTAGTCATCCCAGTGGAAACCAAACTAGTCACTTTCTTTGAGAACCAAACTAGTCACTTTCTTTGAGAACCAAACTAGTCATTTTTCTTTGAGAACCGAACTAGACATTTTCTTTGAGAACCGAACTAGTCACTTTCTTTGAGAACCAAACTAGTCATTTATCAGTGTGAACCGAACTAGTCCTTCCAGTGCAAACCGAACTAGTCAAGTTTAACAAAACCGAACAACTCAAATTTCCAAATTATACGGTTTATTTCTTTGACTTGTAAAATCCTGTGATACATTAACTTGTTTTCTTGATTTTGTCAAGAATTGTAAAATCCCGTGTAGTTTCAAGAATTAAAACTCTTAAAAGACAACTTAAACAAACACAATTTCTTTCTACCAGCGTTCGATTTGGCAATAATCTTTTAACATACAAATTCTCAATGACGACTCTTACAGACAAAGCAATTCTTTCGGGTGCCGACAATCGTCCACCTATGTTAGAAAAAGATATGTATGATTCTTGGAAAAGCAGAATGGAGCTATATATGATGAATAGACAACATGGAAGAATGATTCTTGAATCCGTTAAAGAAAATGGAGTGATAAGACCAAAGAAATATTTTGAGTTATCTGCTATGGAAGCAATTCAAGCTGATTGTGATATCAAGGCAACAAATATCATTTGTTAGCAATCATAAAGTCACCAAGGAACTTTGGGCAAGAATTCAACTTCTCTTGCAAGGAACTTCATTGACGAAACATGAAAGAGAGTGTAAGCTTTATGATGAATTTGATAAGTTTGCTTATAAGAAGGGGGAAACACTACGTGAGTTCTACTTGAGATTTTCATTGCTACTCAATGACATGAACATCTACAATATGAAACTGGAACAATTTCAAGTGAACACCAAGTTTTTGAACACTCTTCCTCCTGAGTGGAGCAAATTTGTGACAGATGTCAAACTGGTTCGGGATTTGCATACAACTAACGTTGATCAGCTTCATGCTTATTTGGGACAACATGAATTTCATGCAAATGAGGTTCGTTTAATGCATGAACGCAACTCAGATCCGCTTGCTTTGGTTGCAACCCATCAGATGACCCAGTCTCCTTATCAAACTCATCAAAACTCTTACCAAAACACTCAATTTCAACCACAAGTTTCACCATATCAGTCTCCACAGTATGGATCACCTTATCAGTCTCAACAATACTCAACTCATCAATCATCAACACCTCTTTCAATCATTTTACCATCCAATAATTATCAATCATCAGTTCACCACAAGGTTGATTCCCAATCCTCATCCATACCTCAATTGGTATATGCTCCTACAGTTAACCAACAACCTGAATTTTCCCAACCAGACTCGAGTCTAATTGTTCTAGTGTTCCAAAAAGGTGATGATCCCATTGATGCCATCAATCACATGATGTCTTTCTTGACTGCTGTTGTTACTTCCCGCTATCCTACTACCAATAATCAGCTGAGGAATTTGTCAAACCTTAGGCAACAAGCTACCATTAATAATGAAAGAGTGACCTTACAACCAATTTTTGGGAGACAAACATCTTTAGCTATGGGTACTACAAGGACATACACTCCAGGAGCAAGTAGAAGCAATTTTGGGAAACAAAGGACTGTTATTTGTTACAACTACAAAGAGGAAGGCCACATGTCCAAACAATGCACTAAACCTAAGAGGAAATGGGATGATACATGGTTTAAGGATAAAATGTTGTTGGTACAAGCTCAGGCAAGTGGTCAAATTCTACATGAGAAGAAACTTGCATTTTTGGCAGATCCAGGATATCCAGAAGGTCAAGCCATACAGACTGTCATTACTCACAAAGCTGCTTATAAGATGATGATTTGGATGCATATGACTCTGATTGTGATGAACTCAACACTGCCAAAGTTGCTCTCATGGCGAATTTATCTCATTATGGTTCAGATGCTCTTGCTAAGGTACACAATCCTGATAATATGAATAATAATGTGATTAATCAAGCTGTGCAGGAAATGCCGTCTTCTGAATAGTCAAATGTTGTGAACCACTCAGAGACTGAAATAACGAGTAATAGCAATATCATTCCTTATTCTTAGTATGTGATTGAATCACAACATGCAGCTGTTTAGAATTCTAACTCCTCTACACAATAAGATGCAATATTATTTGTGATTGAACAACTGGAAACCCAAGTAGTTAATTGTACCAAGATAAATTGGGACATTAAAAGTGACAATGATACTTTAATTGCTGAGCTTGAAATATATAAAGAACAAGTTAAAGTTTTAAAAGAAGGAAAAAATGTTGATTTAAGGAGTAATGATACTATCACACCCCCAAATGGGGCCTACTCGGAAACACGTGTCCGAGGGCGTGACATCATAATAAACATCACACAAGATACAAAGAACGTCCTCTAAGGGTACGTTTAAAAATCCAACATCGTTGCATTAATTAAAATAGTTTAAGTTTGACATAAGTTTAAAGATAATATGCGGAAGAAAATAAAAGTTTTAGAAATTGACAACAATGTTTAAACAGTAGATAATAGCATTTCTTGAAAATCAGCCCAAAGCATAGCGACACCAAATAGCAAGCAAAGACATCTACATCTAAGCACCTGAGAAAAACACGCTAAAACGGTCAACATAAAGTTGACTGAATTCATAGGTTTGAATTTAATATTAAAAGTGGACCACAAGTTCACAGTACGCACGTGACAGTTATAACAGATATAACTTCACATAAAAAGAATGTATTTACTGTTGCACTAAGCTCATGACACCGAAGATCAATTTAAAAGGAAGCATTTTATATGCCAAATAGTATTCCACGCCCTAAAGGTATCTGACCATGATCACCTATTAACATTCTGACATGCTATATATCTGTTTGTTCGGGACCTCCGAATCTAGTAAGCGCTACTTACCCGGATAGGGATAATTACTCCTAATAGATCTATTTACACCATTCGTGCTCACTTAACCAGTACGGTCGGTTAAGCAATTGACGGTTCATGATAATTCGGGCATTAATGGTCTATTCGCTACTTAGGCAACACGTAATCAGGAAAAGGAAACGTAAAGTAACTATGTCCATGGTTTGAAAACAAGCAATGTTTCTCACCCCAAAATAGTAAAGTAAAAGTAGTAAAACATGGGGCTATGAACTCACCTTTGCAAAATGAGCAAATGATAATCATGCAAGTAAAATATGATATAGAAATCTAGCCGCGACCAAGAATAATAACGCGTCTTAGAAACACGGAAAGTATGCCAAGAATTGCATAATATGTTCATCACCAAAATACATCCATGTGTGTTTACTTTGTTTTGATTATCAAATCATGACAAAATAAAATCATATAGTTCTTCGTTAAGTTTCGGTGTTTAACTAGTTTTAGAAAGTTCCTATTTTAGAAAAGTTTTTAGTTTCGGGACGTTAATACCGTCCCCTACATTTGTTAAGTTTCCATAATTCAAAACGCACTAACTAGCCTTAATAACTTAACTTCTAAGTCCGTTCCGCTAAATTCTTACCAAACTTACTATTTTTAGTAACTTTATCGCTTTTCCAAAAATATGCTAACGACGTCTTTAAATGATACTAATCAATAGGTATGTGTTACTATATGTTTTGCTAGTGTTTAGAAAGTCTAAAAATGTCTGAAAGTGTGCGAAAACTCATTTTACTATTCACATTAGCACACTATTCATCCGGTTTTGTCGAAAAATATTTCAAGTTTCACTTGGCTATAACTTGGTCGTTTTAAATCTAATTTTAATGTGCGATATATGAAAAACCATCTATTCGAAACGATCTCTCCAAAAAAAAAATACTTTTACGCCGAATGAAAACATTTTTAGGTCGATCAAAACCTCAAAACAAATTTGGGACAGTAATTACTTTTTGCCAAAAACGCAAAAAAAAAACAACCCAAACTTCACAATAGTGCCTAATCTCTATTCACAACAAAACCACACCTAAATCTAACATAATCCCTTCATTTCTATTGTTGTAACACTCATCAACTCTCATTTCACCTAAAACATAATATTTAACTAGTAAAATAAAGTAGTATCATTATTTATGAAATCTTGTCTTTAAAATCTTTCAAAAATTAAAACACAACATATGGATGTGTAGATCTTTGAACATATAAGAAGAATGTAAGAAAACCACAAAGAAGTATTTAAAATACTTACAAGAATGAAGAACAAGAAGTAATTACACAAGATCTATACCCAAAATCAATAGATCTTGAAAAACCCCAAATAATAACCAAACCCTAATTTGTAGATCTTGAAAATACTTGGAATCAAAAGAAAACCTTCTTGGAATAACCTTGGATCTTGATAAAATGAAGTATGGAATGTGTGAATCTTGGTAGAAATCAAAAGTATGGATTGTGTGTGTGTGTTAGTGTGTGCCATGAGCAAGGAGAACAAAAGAGGGAGAGAAAACAATTCTTGAGGCTTAGAAATGAATGAAAACCCTAAGTTCTATCACAAGGTATTTATAGGACATGAAGTAGGGTTTAGGGTTACATGGTTTATTGAATTAAGTAACCAACACACACCAAAGGTGTGTGTGTTGATGGTTCGGCCAA
>BQNB010037395.1:6904-49474 GCA_026074375.1 Tanacetum coccineum | reverse complement strand
TGGGAACAAGAATCTTGTCTTCGAAACTCCTTATTGAACAACATTCTCTAGTGTATAAACTTCCACAAGTCGAGCATTCTTTGATAGCGTAAAGGGATTTTGAATGATGAGACGCCATAAGAATTAAACAATATAGAGGATTAAGAAGATAAGAATTAAACGAATTAGAAGATAAAGGAGATTATTTTTAGCTTTTTCAAATAATACATTCGAAATAAAAATTAAAATAAGAAAGAAAATATATATATATATATATATATATATATATATATATATATATATATATATATTATATTTTTATTTTATTTTATTTTATTTTATTTTATTTTTGAATTTTTTGAATTTTTATAAAAGAAAATAAAATGGAAATAAAAATATTTTTGGATTTTTATATTTTATATAAGAAAAATAAAATGAAAAAGAAAATATTTTTGGATTTTTATTTTTATAAGAACGAAAATAAACTTTCCGAAGAAATGATCTTCAAGGACCGAACACGAACAATCCCGTAGAAATTGCTACACCTCTCCCCGGCAACGGCGCCAAAAATTGATTCGTCCTTTTTAATACATATTAATACGTAATAATAAGGATATAATCAATAATAGTATAGTATAGTATTTTCCGTCGGGTTCTAGAAAATCGCTTTTAACCAAAGCAATTACCAAAAACCTCCCGGGTCGTTTCCTCGACGAGAGGTGAATGGAAATCTACGTTCGAGTTGTAAATCGAGCTTGAATAGCATATAAGTTTTTGATTTGGTTTTATACTAAAAATTAAACTAATATTAATTCTAAGATTTAAAACTACAAGATTATACTAAAAATGATCTAAAAATATAAATGTCTAATATGCTTGCTAAGTGACGTGAAATGTTCATTAAGTGCGGGTTTAGGTTTAACGAATTAAAATGACAAGTTAGAAATTAAATTGCATTAAAAGTAAATAACGATATTTAAATAGAAAAGAAAATACGAATGACTAATAATTTTTTAAACCTTTTTAAACCCGCACTTAAATTCCAAACCACTAATCACTTAACAAGCACTAATAAATCTACTCACTACTCATAATGAAATTCAATTTATCAAACATAAAATAATCTACACTAAACATGACATAAGATCAAATAGGCAAACATAATATGAAACAATAAAATAAAATTATGCTAAGTATTGAAAAGGGAATAGAAAATAGAACCGAATTGGAGACCCGCAATAAATGAATATCACCCGATTTATTTAGCTAAAACAACTAATCAAAGTCGGTCTAGCTAAATAAACTCTTAAGCTCCGCGCCTCGTGAGTTGACCGGTACCAAAATCAAAACACACAACACAAATTATTACATCAAACAGTAAATAACAACTTGCAATTCCTATTTCCTAATCTTCAATTCTACGTACCATGGAGGAACAATAGTAATTTTATACAAAACATACGCAAACTAGATGCAAGCCCAAGATAAAACTACTACAAACCAACGCAAGTCCAATCAGTTAGCAAGATATACTTGCATTTTACCACATGACTAAATCCTAATCTTTCAAATAGAACGAAAGACCAAAATTTTCAAACCAAAAACTATTAAACTATCAAATTTGATCCAACAAGACGTGACGAAATTGAAAACTAAATTAGGAGTAGTTTTTATAAAATGAGTAAGCTTCAATCAAAACAACTAACAAACTAAGATGAATTTTAACAAAGAAATTAGCTAAGCTTATGCGAGCTTAATCGCAAACTACCTAAACCGAATCTTTGTTTTAAACTATATAAGCTCATACTTAATGAATAAGCTCTCAAGAACTTAAATGAAAACAAGCTCGACAAAATCTTATTTAAGAACTTATTTGAACCGAAACTTATAAAGGAAATAAAAGATGAAACGAATAAGCTTTTTAGGCTTATTCGATCTACACTTTTTTTTCTTATATAAGCTACGAAAATAAGCCAGAAATAAGCTTATGAAAAGCTTATTGTCAATAAGCTCGTATTAGAAGAAAAGAAAGAATAATAAGCTATGAGTAAATTGAATTCAAACACCAACTTCATTTCATTTCAATAGTCTTCAAAAGTACCATTAAGCTAGAAATAAACTGATACAACTTTTTACAAAATCAGAAATAAAAAAATTACATTTAAAAAACTACTAAAAAATCTACACTATTTTATTAATCTACTCCTAAAACTAATAAAAATCTAATGCCCCAAACTATGGGGGAGCGGGGTGATTTTATAGGAAGAGAGGAGGGTAATTATGTAAAATTTGCCCCCATCATTGGCCATGGAGCGAATGCCTCGGATTGCCAGCAAGTCTGCACCCCGATCCACCAATTAAACATGGCCATGTGGACTGGTGACGAAAATGAGATGAAATGCTCCATTAGACAAATGCCGCGTGTCATTCTCTTTTTATCCATACCAAAAACGCGTATTCTCTCATTCAGAATTTTACATCACACTGAATCAATAAAAGCCTAGGCACATGTCTTCTTATGATTTGCCCATTCTTTTAAGTGCATGGTCACGTGACCAAAATGTATTTAATTAATCTTTATAACACATTTATTAATTTATGTTGGGCTTTTAAATGGGCTTTTGCTAGCTTGGGCTGGCCCGACCCATAAAATGGGTTACAGGCTGGCCCAATAAAATCCGTAGGCACTGTTGGACTCGTATTCTCGCGCTCTTTCCACTGGTATGCACGAGGTCTTTTCACAACTTTATCTTAGCTTGAGTAATAATTAGACTTGACCAAATTGAGTCCGATTATTCCCGTTTTTGCGCCGTTTTTAATCCTTTTTACCTGCAAGACATAAAAATAGTTGTTCCAAAAAAAAATTGCAACATAATTATCTATATTTTAATGTTTTTAGTCCTTTTATAGTGTTTTACGGGGTACAAAATATGTATATTTTAGCCAATATCAAATCCCCTCACACTAAACCATTGTTGGTCCCTCACGCAATGTAAATAAAACAATACCCGAAAATAAATAACTTTATCCCCTTTTAACTTATGACCCCCTCACAATCAAACAAGAACAGAAAAGGTCATTAAAAGGTTTAAAAACCATTCAATTCGCAAGCACCCCCGTTTTAACCACTTATTAAATAACTAAAATTAAGATAACAATTTCTATAGAATTTATTTTAAAAGGCTTAAGAATAGGAGTTCGTCATCCTTGACTTTTCACAATCCCCAAACTAAGCTTAAAACGAAATCACCGTTAAATACAAGTATAGATGCTAACACTACTCATATTTGCAACTTGTGAACTTTTCACTCCCGACAATTATTAATTATTAGGTGAATGTGCTATTTCGAATTTCAACCATGGATCAACGTTTATGCAAAAACTATGTTTCACGTTCCACCCGAGAAGATTGATTTTGAAGGCGAGATCATCCCATGTAGCGATTTTCGTCTCGGCACATCCCAACCTCATCGGCTAAGTGACCGGGCTTTTGACACCTCACGGAGACTAGTATCGGGACTCACGGACCTTCGGTTTCAAAATCTCTAAGGTTTTCCGTTTACACATATCTTATTTGAAAAATCACAATCATAAAACGAATTAGTCTTAGTCCAAAAGCATATTTAAATTTAATAAAAATAATTTTCCACTTACTAAGCAACATAAACTATTAAACCTCGGTCCTTTAGAAGGCTACAACATCGGCCACGCCTCCGACACGATGTAGCAAACATATTTCGACCTTGGATTATTATCATTATTATATTTTTTTCATACAATTTTTTTTTGCTATAATCATAATATATCACCGGTGCCTTTTATCTCGAAGCCACATCGATAGCGAGTCGACAAGAGGTTATTCTACTTATTATGACACCGGCCCCCACCTTATATGAAGACTTCAACATCGGCCACGCCTCCGACAAGATGAAGTAATCTGGCGAAGATATTTATTCTACTTATTAATTATTTATTTATTTATTTGCAACATTAATCGAAGAGAAAATACATTTTTAGAAAATTTAAATATAAATTTGAACTAAGACTAAATTTATTGATATCGACTACATTCTTTATTCAAAAATAGTTGATTTAAGTCTAATTTTCAAAGATAGCACGTATTATTAGTCAAATTAGAAGCTTACGGGAGGAAAAGCGACAAATTACATACATGAGCTCTTAAGATTTCCAAATAATCCTTGTTTAGCATCCAACTTCTACTTAACACTATCATTTTTCGTTCTTTGCAAAATTTTAAAGTTAAGCAAACGCTAAGTCTAAAAAGCTAAGGGGAAAGCTAGAGTTTTAAACTCGGTCAAATCAAAAGCTACCTAATTCTACGGGCCTACTTATTACTATATATTTATATTTTAATCATTTTTTTTTCAAAATAAAACAATAAAAAATTTAAAATTTTGGTCAAAACGGGGTTGCGCGGGACACAGCAAGGCACAGGTATGATCACATTTCGATAGAAATCCCCCCCACACTTAGAATGGAACATTGGCCTCAATGTTCAAAAATATCGGGTTTTACCCCCACACTTAGGAACGAAAAAGGCAAATGCAAAAAATTCCAAGTGTGAAAAGGGAAGCACAATAATATTCATGATCAGGATTAAGGATTCCAAAATAAGCAAAGATCGAAGACCGGACGATTGGAGGATTGAAAACGAGCACGGGTCTTCATGATCTTAAGGAATCCTGCAAAAAACGATACCACAAACCATAGAAAGAAGCACGCCCCCACACTTAGGCTATAAAATCACACGCTTATTCCTATTTTTAAACTAAAATTAATTTAAAGATTAAAAACTACAAGATTATACTAAGATTGATCTAAAGGATATAAATGACGAAAATGCTTGCTAAGTGACGTGAAATGTTCATTAAGTGCGGGTTTAAGGTTTAACGAATTAAAATCCTTCGAAAACAAATTTTAAGAAATTAAATGACAAGTAAAGTAAAATGCTTTTTAAAATAAAATAAATGACAGTATTATCAAATAGCATTAAAATAAATGACGGTATTTAAATTGGAAAATTCTAATGACTATTAATTTTTTAAACCTTTTTAAACCCGCACCTAAATTCCAAATCACTAATCACTTAGCAAGCACTAATGAACTACTCACTAATCATAACAAATAAACTAGCAACAATCATAAGATCAAACATAAACATTTTAAGCTAATAATTCTAAACTACTAGTATTAAAAAGGGAAAAAGGGTAACCGAATGAAGAACCGCAATGATATAAAAACACCCGATCTTACAAACTTAATAAACAAATAAGTTTATCACTTTAAAGCTTTTACTTTACTAATTAGCAAATAAAGGTGTCAACTTTATCTACTAATTACTTTCATAAAAACCTAAAATACAAGACCTTATTTAATTTATAAACTTATAAACCCAAACGTCTGACCCCCTCAAACCCTTAAGCTCCGACCTTAGATGTAAGAAGGCTGGGAATAAGAAATAAGAACATGAAAAGTTAGAACAAATAAGCTAATAATAAGATGAAAACTTTAGATCTAAATCTACCGAAAACTAAAGGATGTTTTTCAATCAAGGGAACTCGAACGGTAATAATTTAAGGATTTAGATCTAAGAAAAATAAGCTAGAATTAAAAAACTAAATTTATGCTAAATAAATAAGCTAGAAATATAAGATCTATTATTTTTAGATCTAATCCACCCGAAACCAAGGTGTTCAATCAAGTGAACAAGAGACGGGTATATTTAAGGATTAGATCTAAAAACAATAAGCTAGAAAAATAAGCACTCGAAAATAAGCTAAAATAAGCTCACTCGAAAAGCTCTAAATAAAAAACAATATAAAATAAGCTAGTCTAAATAAGCTATGGAAGTAGCTTATTAGAATATAAGCTTAAGAGATGGGATCCAAAAATAAGCTATAAGCATGAACTTATTTGGAAATAAGCTAAAAAGAAATAAGAAAAAGACAAGAGAATAAGCATAAATAATAAGCTAAAAAAAACAAACCTTTGAAATAAACTTCTTCATTAATAAGCTCAAGAGTTACAATAAGCTAGATCTAATAAGCTTCAATAAGCTTTTACAATAAGCCCAAAATAAACTAATTTATTCTACTCCTAAAACTAACACTAAAAATAAACTTAAAAAAATACACACACTAAAAATCTAACTAAAATCTCCACAAAATTCTAACACCCCTGGTTCAACAGCTGCGTGCTCAATTTTATAGCCCCAAAGTGGGTGAGGGTATTTTTGTCTTTTTAGGTACACAGCCACTCACAATCCAGATCTGGGGGGTATTTTGGTCTTTTTGCACTCCACCAACCGCCTCATTATTGCACATGATTGGCACACGCCTACCTCGTACTGACTGCTACAGTACCTCGGACTGACACACGCCAGTGCCACGTGTCACCATCTGATTGGTCCAGCCGCCACCTGAACAGTACCTCGTACTGACGTGTACAGTACCTGGTACTGACGTGTACAGTACCTCGTACCTGCCACCTGTACAATCTGACACACAATCATTAGATGGCCACGTGTCACCACCTGAGTGGTGCCACGTGGCGTAAACACTGTTCCCCACCGTCGCCGGTCAACCTCCGGTCAACCGCCGCCGGACCACCGGTCAACGGTGGTCAACGACGGCGTTCAACGGTGGTCAACGACGGTCAACACCGCCGGACCACCGGTCAACGGCGGCGGTCAACGACGGTCAACGGTGGCGGACCACCGTTGACCACCGCCGGACCACCGGTCAACGGTGGTTGACGGTAAGTCAACTGGTGGGCCGGGTCAGGTCTTGGGCCGGGTCGAGTCGGGTATTGGGCCGGGTCTGGTCGGGTCATGGGCCGGGTCGTGGGTCGGGTCGGGTCGTGAGGCGGGTCGTGAGGGGAATAAACCCTCACAAGAATCGAACCAAGGACCTCTTATATATGAGGCTATGCACACTACCGCTGTGCCAAGCATAGCCTCATATATTTATATGCAAAATCTAATATATAAGCCCCTTTTAACTTGGTCTGGTCCATTATAACTAAAGGTTCAAACAGGGACGAAAAAGGTTCAAAATAAAAAGGTTTAAATATAAAAGGCCGGTACCGTTGGACTCGTTTTTTCGTGCTCTTTCCAATGGTGTGATCGAGGAATTTTCACGACTTCGTTTGGACCTCGATAAATGTGAAAACGTCGTCGAAAGTCACCCAAAAATTACCGTTTTTGCTTCGTTTTCAATCCTTTTTACCTGTAAGACATAAAAACACAATACAAACATATTTGCAACATAATTATCTATATTTTAGTGTTTTTAGTCTTTTTATGGTGTTTTTCGGGGTACAAAATATGTATATTTTAGCCAATATCAAATCCCCCCACACTAAACCATTGCTGGTCCCTCACGCAATGTAAAAACAATAAATACCCAAAATCAATAACTTTATCCCTTTTAATTAAGACCCCCTCCACAATCAAACCAGGAACAGAAAAGGTCCATCAAAAGGTCCTAAAATCACTAATTCGCAAGCGACGACCCCGTTTTTTAACCACTTAGCAAATAATACTACGCTAAGAAAATAATTTTTATAAAATTTTATTTTAAAACGCTTAAAGAAGAGGAGTTACGTACATGCCTTGACTTTCACAATCCCCAAACTAAGCCTAAAACGAAATCACTGCTAAGTATAAGTATAGATGCTAACACTACTCATATTTGTAACTTGCAAACTTTAGTGACACCCTACAATTATTATTTTATTAGGTGAATGTGCTATTTCGAAATTTCAAACCACATGGCATCAACGTTATGCAAAAACTATGCTTCACGTTCCACCCCCGATGAAGATTGATTTGAAGGCGAGATCATCCCATGTAGCGGATTTTCAACTCGGCACATCCCCAAACCTCATCGGCTAAGTACCGAGCTTTTGACATCCTCACGGAGACTATAGCCGGGACTCCGGTACCTTCGGTTTCAAAATCGCTAAAGGTTTTCCCGTTTACACATATCCTTATTGAAAATCACAATCATAAACACGATTAGTCTTAGTCCACAGCATATTGAATTTAATTAAAAATAATCTTTCACTTACTAAGCAACATAAACTATTAAACCTCGGTCCTTTAGAAGGCTACAACATCGGCCACGCCTCCGACACGATGTAGCACAAATTTTCGACCTTTTATTATCATTATTATATTTTTTCATACAATTTTTTTTTTGCTATAATCATAATATATCACCGGTGCCTTTTATCTCGAAGCCACATCGATAGCGAGTCGACAAGAGGTTATTCTACTTATTATGACACCGGCCCCCACCTTATATGAAGACTTCAACATCGGCCACGCCTCCGACACGATGAAGTAATCTGGCGAAGATATTTATTCTACTTATTAATTATTTATTTATTTATTTGCAACATTAATCGAAGAGAAAATACATTTTTAGAAAATTTAAATATAAATTTGAACTAAGACTAAATTTATTGATATCGACTACATTCTTTATTCAAAAATAGTTGATTTAAGTCTAATTTTCAAAGATAGCACGTATTATTAGTCAAATTAGAAGCTTACGGGAGGAAAAGCGACAAATTACATACATGAGCTCTTAAGATTTCCAAATAATCCTTGTTTAGCATCCAACTTCTACTTAACACTATCATTTTTCGTTCTTTGCAAAATTTTAAAGTTAAGCAAACGCTAAGTCTAAAAAGCTAAGGGGAAAGCTAGAGTTTTAAACTCGGTCAAATCAAAAGCTACCTAATTCTACGGGCCTACTTATTACTATATATTTATATTTTAATCATTTTTTTTTCAAAATAAAACAATAAAAATTTTAAAATTTTGGTCAAAACGGGGTTGCGCGGGACACAGCAAGGCACAGGTATGATCACATTTCGATAGAAATCCCCCCCACACTTAGAATGGAACATTGGCCTCAATGTTCAAAAATATCGGGTTTTACCCCCACACTTAGGAACGAAAAAGGCAAATGCAAAAAATTCCAAGTGTGAAAAGGGAAGCACAATAATATTCATGATCAGGATTAAGGATTCCAAAATAAGCAAAGATCGAAGACCGGACGATTGGAGGATTGAAAACGAGCACGGGTCTTCATGATCTTAAGGAATCCTGCAAAAAACGATACCACAAACCATAGAAAGAAGCACGCCCCCACACTTAGGCTATAAAATCACACGCTTATTTATTAAGAAAAGAAAATAGAAAGAAGAAAAGACACGGGTTGCCTCCCGAGAAGCGCTTATTTTTGTTAACCGAGTCTTGAGCCTGACTCGATCCCCCACACTTGAGCTTGGTCAAGGAGGATAGAAATGGAGATACGGGACATCCAAGTGAGGAATGTCCCCTCCAGAAATCATCATCGGGCTTTCAGAAAAATCAAAAGTGATTTTGGCCTGATGAGATAAGAAAGGAGAAGAGAAAATACCAGGTTTGAACAGTTTGTCCTCGTTTTCGGATGAAAACGGGAGAAAAAAATCAAACACTAGACAAAGGGTGGGTTGGGTGGGTAAAAGATTAGGCATAAGAACATCATGTTCAGAAATGTCACCCACCACTTTGTTTATGAAATCACCCGCATCGGGCTCAAAATTAAAGCAAATCTCAACATCCGGTGGTTCTGGAGGAGGACGGGGAAGAGATGGATCATCAAAATAATCAAGAGAAAATGACTCATTTTCGGGAAGGGGAGGGGAGTCACTGCTAAGCAATTCTTCAAGAAAACGAATATCCCCTTCCGAGTCATAGTCGTCGATCTCAATGCCCGGTGGCATCGAGTCATCGGAAGCAAGAAATAAGTCGATCTCCTCCATAAGAGAGTCACTATCCTCAACGGGGATAGGAGGTGGAGAGAGAGAGACTCGACAATCGTATCAGCAATTTCAGAATTACGTTCTTCCGGCGGTCGTGGAGATGAATTATCATACGACAAATTCTCAGCAAGACGAATTTCTTCCTCAGGTTCCGAGTCGGTATCAACAACTCCCGGTGGAATTGGATCGGTATGAGCGAGTTCACCGGAGAACTCCTCGAGAAGATAATCAAACTTAGGAGAAGAATCAATTAAAGTATCACGGTTAAGCAAAGATTTGATAAGATAAGACTCGGCATTGAAACAATGTGGATTTATCTTAGTAGAAATGATTTCTTCATCAAAAAGAGGGTTTGAATAAATTTTGAAATTTTCTTTAGGAACGTCCTCATCAGAAAGTGACTCGTAAGTCGAAAAATGAGATTCCGGTGAATCATCATTTATGGGCACATCACACTCACTTTCACCATCGGATAAATCCGCGGACTCAACTTGGGGTAGGGACAGAGAGGTCCTTCAACACTATGAAATTCTGATTTGTAGCCCATTTCGTCACCCTGGAATAGTGTCGAGATGCTCATCCTCCATTATGAGAGAGTCCGGAATGGGTAAGTCGGGTGATTGCGGAAGGCCTAATCATATAACATTCCCTTATTTTTATTATTTTCATCATAAATGGAAGGGCATCCAAAGTTGTTTGAACTTTTTAAATCATACCGTTTTTGATAATCATCACAACAATCACCGTCGAAAAATAACGTCGGACTCACTTGGAATCGAATAGGAAATCTTTAATCACTAAAAAGATTTCAAGTGAACCTTTTGTGTGTCAAGATGCTTATCCCCCATTTTTAGAGAGTTACGGTTTTTCACGTTGAAAAAGGAAATACGTTTGGTATAAATTGTGAAATTCTAAAGTCGGATCAATTCGTGATTTCCTTGAACGAATAGAAGCTTGAGGAATATAGATTTATCTTGCGATATTTAAGCACTCTTGACTTTTACGTTACTCTAACTTCCCGCGTCCGTCCTTTTCCTATGCGATTCGTTTCTCTCCTGAACTTTTATCATTCCTCAGCAATATTTTGCATCGTTTTCCTCATGTACTCGATATAGCTCTTTCGTTTTGCCGAAATACAAATCTCAATTCCCTCGTACATTAACTCGCTCCTTTGAATGATTTTATCTATTTCTTCGAAGGGTTGAGACATTGATAATCCCATAATATATCCCCACGCAATATCGCAAATAGGCTCACTGTATCTCAACCATAATTGTGTACAATTGGAAACTGTCGTGTGCACTCCACAATTTTACAACAAATATATTGACATTCATTTTGCAAATCATATGGTTCATAATTATTACTAAAGTTTTGATTGTTACACGGTTCCGGTTCAAAATTAAACGGGACACGTGATGGACAATCGAAACCGTCGTAATGATTGTTACCACAATTATTACAAAAATATGTCGAATATTGTTGATGTGGGTCGGAAAAATTCGGAGAATTGTCGAAAGAATTCGGATTACATCGTGGACAAAATGAACCGACAAATGGCTCTCCACACTCGTAGCAAGGTTTATAAAATGACATGTCGAAGAATTAAACAATTTAGAGGATAAGAAGAAAGAATTAAACGGATTTTAGGTTACGAAGATTATTTTTGGGGTTTTATATTTATTTTAAAGAATTTTTTTTTTAATTTTTTTTAACAATTTATTTTAAACGGAT
Organism: Tanacetum coccineum; assembly: GCA_026074375.1. Taxonomy (NCBI): domain Eukaryota; kingdom Viridiplantae; phylum Streptophyta; class Magnoliopsida; order Asterales; family Asteraceae; genus Tanacetum; species Tanacetum coccineum. Next base: position 37,924 of record BQNB010037395.1, on the reverse strand, counting down.
ACACGAAAGACAACTTAAAACCAAATAATCAACTTACTTCACGGTAGCTCTCAAAAATTGCTTTTCAAGGTGAGCCGTACTTCGTAAGTGACACAAATGGCAAGTTTTTGAATCTTTGGTTCGATTTGGGAACTTTTCAAGTTCACCGGAACTTATTTATGATAATACCTCAATTGAAGGTATTATTTGTTGGTGTTCTTTTACCAACTTTGTTTATTTTTATATATTTTTTTAAGGAAATTTTTTTTTTAATTTTTATATAAAAGAAAATAAAATGGAAATAAAAATATTTTTGGATTTTTATATTTTTTATAAGAACGAAAATAAACTTCCCGAAGAAAGGATCTTCAAGGCTCGAACACGAACAATCCCGTAAAAATCGTTACACCTCTCCCCGGCAGCGGCGCCAAAAATTGATCACGTCCAAACTATACGTATAAAATATATAATATATAGATACGTAATAATAAGGATAGGCCAATAATAGTATAGTGAGTATTTTCCGTCGGGTTCTAGAAAATCGCTTTTAACCAAAGCAATTATCAAAAACCTCCCGGGTCGTTTCCTCGGCGAGAAGTGAATGGAAATCTACGTTCAAGTTGTAAATCGAGCTTGATTATCACTTAAGTTTTTGGGATTGGTTTTCTAAATCTACTAAAAGGGAAAACATATAAAAGGGAAACTAAACTTTTGGATTTAAACTATTTTTAAACTAATATTAATTTTAAGATTAAAAACTACAAGATTATACTAAAATTGATCTAAAAGATATAAATGACGAAAATGCTTGCTAAGTGACGTGAAATGTTCATTAAGTGCGGGTTTAAGGTTTAACAAATTAAAATCCTTCGAAAACAAATTTTAAGAAATTAAATGACAAGTAAAGTAAAATGCTTTTTAAAATAAAATAAATGACAAGTATTTAAATTGCATTAAAAATAAATGACGGTATTTAAATTGGAAAATTCTAATGACTATTAATTTTTTAAACCTTTTTAAACCCGCACCTAAATTCCAAATCACTAATCACTTAGCAAGCACTAGTAAACTACTCACTAATCATAACAAATAAACTAGCAACAATCATAAGATTAAACATAAACATTTTAAGCTAAAAATTCTAAACTAATAATATTAAAAAGGGAAAAAGGGTAACCGAATGAAGAACCGCAATGATATAAAACCACCCGATCTTACAAACTTAATAAACAAATAAGTTTATCACTTTAAAGCTTTTACTTCACTAATTAGCGAATAAAGGTGTCAACTTTATCTACTAATTATTTTCATAAAAACTAAAAAGATCAAAACTTTATCTATTTATTAACCTTATAAGACCCTTAAGCTCCGGCCTTAGATGTAGATAGAGATGTAATAAGAATAAGACATGAAAAATTAGAATAAAAAACAAAATAAGCTAATTAAAAAGATGAAAAACTTTTAGATCAAATCCACCTGAAACTAAGGAGTTCAATCAAGTGAAACGCGGATCGGTATATTTAAGTTTAGATCTAAGAAAAATAAGCTAGAATTAAAAAAAGCAATAATTTTATGCTAGAAAATAAGCTAAAAATATAAGATCTATTATTTTTAAATCTAATCCACCCGAAACTAAGGTGTTCAATCAAGTGAACGAGAGACGGGTATATTTAAGGATTAGATCTAAAAACAATAAGCTAGAAAAATACTAAAAAACTCACTCGAAAAGCTCAAAACAAAAACACTTTAAAAAAAAGCTAGTCCTAAATAAGCTATTAAAGAAGCTATTAGAATATAAGCCAAGTAGATCGGATCCAAAATAAGCTATAAGCAAAGACTTATTTTGGAAATAACAAAAGAAAAGAAAGAGTAGAAAAATAAGTCTAAAAAGAAAATAATGCATCAAGAAAATAATTAAGCCAATAAATAAAACTAACTAAATATCTTCATTAATAAGCTCAAGGAGTTGATTACAATAAGCAAATAATAAGCTTAAAAAAACTTATACAATAAGCTAACCACTACTAAATTATAACTACTCCTAAAACACACAAATAAACTAAAAAATTCACATCTACTACAAAAAATCTACTCAAAAATCTAACATTTCCATCAACTAAATTCTAACTCCCCCAAATGGAGCTTGCGTGTTTTCTTTTAAAACCCCAAGTGGGTGAGGGTATTTTCCGTCCTTTCAAGCCTCCATCCAATTATAGTTGCTGAAACTAGGGTATTTGTGGTCATTTTGCGAACTCCATCCACCAAAACCGCCTCATTATAGGCCATGGGATTGGCAAGCGCCTACCTCGTACGACTACTACAGTAACCTCGACTGAACACACGCTGTGCCGAAAGACTTGTCACCATCTGATTGGTCCATGCAGCACACCATGGAACATACCTGTACTGACGTGTACAGTACCTCGTACCTCGTACCTGCCACCTGTACAATCTGACACATAATCATTAGAAGCGCCACGTGTCACCACTTGAGTGGTGCCACATGGCATTTTCACTGTTCACCCACCGTTGGTCAAAAGAACCGCCGCAACCGCCGTCCAGACACACCGTCAACGGCGGTCAAAAGACGGTGTCCAACGCGGATCAACACGCCAGAAATCCACCGCTTCATGCCGGCGTTCAAACTTGGATACCATCGTTGACCACGCGACGGACTCATACCGCCCGGACCACACGGTCATCCACCGTCAACGGTGGTCTACCTACGCTACGTTCAAGGCGGGTCAACAGTTGGGTCATGGGCCGGGTCAGGTCGGGTCGTGGGCCGGGTCTGGATCGGTTCTGGGTCGGGTCAGGCCGGGTCGTGGGTCGGGTCATGGGTCGGGTCGGGTCTGGATAATGAGGGGATAAACCCTCAAGCATGGATCGAACTAGCGACCTCTCTTATAAAAGCATAATGCTCTAGCCGGTGGGCTAGTGCATAGCTTTAATTATATATAATAAAGTTTTAATATGAAAAAACCGCAAGTTTACCATACTGGTCATTTATAACTAAAGGTTTAACAGAAGGGACGAAAAATGTTCAAAATAAAAAGGTTTAAATATAAAAGGCCGGTACCGTTGGACTCGTTTTTTCGTGCTCTTTCCAATGGTGTGGTCGAGGAATTTTCACGACTTCGTTTGGACCTCTATAAATGTGAAAACGTCGTCGAAAGTCACCCGAAAATTACCGTTTTTGCTTCGTTTTCAATCCTTTTTACCTGTAAGACATAAAAACACAATACAAACATATTTGCAACATAATTATCTATATTTTAGTGTTTTTAGTCCTTTTATAGTATTTTACGGGGTACAAAATATGTATATTTTAGCCAATATCACTTTTATATATTATATATATATATATATATATATATATATATACACACACACACACACATAGGGTGAGGTTCTTTTCAGAACCAATTAAATGTACAGAACTGTAAGAACCATCATCAACCAATCAGATTTTTTTTAAATATTTATTTTTTTAATTTAATTCAAAAAGGTATATAGGTAAAATTACATTTTGTATTTTTTAATAAAAACATTTTTTAGTTCCAAAATTTTAGGAATTTAAAAAAATCAACATGTATAGTTTTAAAAGGTAAGATGCATATGTGTTTTTTTAGATAATGTGAATTTATGTATGTTATTAGTGTTCAATTGCTTAAACTTATATAATGTGTTTCTCACATAAATTTTACACAAGTGTATGGAATGACATACATAAGTATTTTACATGTATTGTATACAATTTAGAACATAAACATTATAGACAAAAATTAAAATCATGTGATATACAATTCTGATACAAGTTTCTAAAAGTCAAAAATATGTTGCCGTAAATGCACATGTATTTTCCCTCGTTGGCACAGTACGGTTGCAAAAGTAGGACTAAAGGGTCAAAATCCTTTGTAATATATTGTGCTTTTTGAGTTTTCATCCCATAGCATGAAAGTTACTCAGTTAGTTAACGTGCGCTTGTATCTGCGACATGCACTTGTGTCTTTCTTCTTTAAATATAACTTGTCGCTAGATAGTATGTACCTGTAACCACAACTAACAAAACACATATGCACAATCTTACCAAATATAACATGTGCACTCATCCTAGTCCATATACTCGTACCTGTAACCACAACTAACAAAACACATATGCACAATCTTTCCTTGTATCAAATGATTCAAATGAATTTAATCATAACATGGATTGTTACATATATACATGATCCATCGTATGTGCACATTTACTCATAATTTGTAGATTCTACACATACCTTATAATTTTAAGAATCCAATGCTCTTAATAACCGAAACAGTTTACCACTTAATATCACAAACAATTTTATATGCATAATTGTACCATACTACCACATAGCATTCAAAAAACGATGAGTATTTTATCTTAAATACACATGCCACACCTTCATCAATTTTAACCAGTCATAAACATAATAATGTTTAACTATATGCAAGAATCATGACTACGGATGCATCGTTGCATAACGAGAAAAATCATCAACAAAAAAGACAGAGTGACGTAAAGTTTAAGACCATAGCTTTAAAGACACACGATCGCCATAAATTCAGTTTTGTTTTTGAACACAAAATGCCAATTAGACTATACATTAAAGTAATAAAAAAAATTCATTAAATTATCGTTCTTAGCGATTAATAGAGAACAATATAAAACTTTATAATGTAACTAGATGACTGAATTCTTTTTTCTATGACATTAAAACAAGAAAGAATGATAAAAAACTAAGGGTACCCCTCCCCCATGAATATTGCCAATAAGGTACGAAAAGATACTTTTTTTACCACTTCCTTTTTACAAGTGCAACGCATTATTTTTTATCAGTCTTTCTTTTCGTATTTTTGAACAGTTTCATACTTTTAGACCTGTTAAACTTTATAATTATTCGCTCACGTTTTATTCCGTGCCACAGTTTTATAAGACATATATCAAAATTTAAGTAAAAATACAAAAAAAAATACAAAAAAAAAACCGAAAAAAACCCGGGGGTACAAATGGTGATTTAGGGGTACATATATCATGCAAAGAATAAAATACATCATCGATTTATTAACAGGAAAGGAATAACTTTTCATTTTTATAAACAAGACATCTGGTTTCTCACAAAATATGAACAGATTCTTATAGACTTCCAAATAAAGAGAGAAAGATCTTGGGTTCTTCCATTCTTCTCAAACAAAACATCAATTTATCTTTATAACAACAAGAAGCAAGAGCAAATAGAACATATTCAAAACATAGTTATTTCGGGTTTATTCAAGTTTTGAACACGATCATTGAAAGATCTACAATACTATAATCGATCTTTCAAAATAAAAAATGATTCATTGAAAGATAAAATTAGTTTCAAAATGAGTTCAAAATAACCCCACCTTCGATCTTATAAAAGACATTGTGTTTCATGAATAGAAACCTCAGATACGGGATCATCTTCTTCTTCGTTTTTTCAGTGACGTGATTTCAAAAAAGAGTAAACTGCAAAATACATCCCTGTGGTTTCAACTTTCTCACATTATACATCCCTGTCAGAAACATTGGCATATACACCTTTCTTTAGGCCAAACGTTTTGCCACAATACAACCCCCGAGGACGACGATGCAATATTTTCCGTTTTCTTCTCCACGAGTGATGTATTGTAATAAAAAACCACAGGGATGTTTTTAAATTCTTGAAAATATTTTTTTAATTTTATGTTTATTAATTTTTTTTGTTTAGATTTTTTTTTTTTTTTTATTTTTTAAAAGATAAATTACTACTTCGGAAAAAAAAAAGTTTTAAAGTTTTTATAAAAAACTTTGCAGTTTACTCAAATTATATACTTCGAAAAATTTATAAAAAATTTGTACTTCGAAAAAAATATTTATACTTGGAAAAAATATTTTTTTTAAATTTTTTTATAAAAAAAAAAATTTATACATCGAAAATTTTTTATAAAAGTATCTTCGAAATTTTTATAAAAGTTTTATAAAAATTTTATATTTCATAAAAAATATTTCGTTAGAAATTTTTATAAAATAAAAATTTTATACTTGAAATTTTTTATAAAAGTATTCTTCGAAAATTTTTATAAATTTTTTTATAAAATTTTATACTTCGAAAAAAATATCTTTTTTAAAAATTCTTATAAAATAAAAATTTTATACTTCGAAAATTTTTATAAAAGTATTCTTCGAAAATTTTTATAAATTTTTTTATATAATCTTATACTTCGAAAAAAATATATTTTTTAAAAATTCTTATAAAATAAAAATTTTATACTTCGAAAATGTTTATAAAAGTATTCTTCGAAAATTTTTGTAAAATTTTATACTTTCGAAGCATTTGGAAGAATACTTTTATAAAAATTTTCGAAGTATAAAAATTTCATCCTTGTAATTTGGTGTTAATTCTATAAAAATTTCATCCTTATAAAAATTTCATCCTTATAAAAATTTATAAAATTTTCGAAAATTACATTTATAAAAATTTTCGAAAGTATAAAATTTTTATTTTATAAAATTTCAACGAAATATTTTTTTATAAATATAAAATTTTTATAAAAAATTTTTAAAAAAATTTTCGAAGAATACTTTTTATAATAAATTTTTCGATGTATCGGAAATTTTATTTTATAAAAATATATTTTTTCCAAGTATAAATATTTTTTTCGAAGTACAAATTTATCGAGAGTATATAATGAGTAAATGCAAAGTTTTTATAAAAAACTATTAAAACTTTTCATTTCGAAAGTATGTAATTTAACTCTTTAAAAAATAAAAAAATAAAAAAATCTAAAACAAAAAAAATACAAAAAAAAAAAATTTAAAAAATTTTCAAAATATATCCCTGTGGTTTTTTTACACAATGCATCCCTCGTGAGAAGATAACAGAAAAAAATTTGCATCGTTCGTCCTCAAGGATGTATTGTGGCGAACGTTTGCCTAACGAAGATGTATAAATGCGAAATGTTTCTGACAGGGATAATTATGTGAGAAAGTTGAAACCACAGGGATGTATTTTGCAGTTTACTCTTTCAAAAAATATGAAAATAAGGCCATGGTGATCTTAATATTTCTGGCGACATAGATTTGAGAGACATAAAGCATTATGGTTTTGTGGTGGCGGTTAAGAAATGATATAGATGGAGGCTGTAGAGTTTGCCATTAGGTTTTTTTGAGAGAGATTCATAATTTAAATTCTAAAATATTATGAGAAATGAAAGTGGCACGGTTACTAGGATTTGGTAACTGAAATTCCATATGTACCCCTCCAGCCCTTATAGAATTATTCATGATCTTTATTATTATTACAAGTATGCCACAAATCATTGTATCCATCGATATATATTTAAAATGGGCTAAAGATTGAGGTTCTCGCAGTTCTGGACATTTATTTGGTTCTGAAAAGAACCTCACACTATATATATATATATATATATATATATATATATATATATATATATATATATATATATATATATATATATATACACACACACTTACCCTACCTTGCGTATATTTTACACTTATTCATATAAGAGTTATTTATAAAAATACTAGAACATTTTTTAAGGCAAAGTAATACTATAAGCTTGTATGTCCCAAACACTATCTGAACATTAATCTACCTTATATGATATTTTACCATCATTCATTCATACCATGATGCATTCCATTTCGCCATGTCACGTCTTCATCCCTGCCATGAGTGCATATTCATTTACCATGCATCATCTTGCATCACGTTTACCTTCCATACTGCACGCATCTTGCATGGTTTCATATAAAGACGATTTATATAAACTCTTGTTGGTGCAGGTTATGGCTGCACCTACAATTCTTGTCTTTGCTGAAGAGAATCTTAGGGATCCGATCGAGATCAGGGTAGATGTTGTTCACCCTACGCCCGTCGCTGCAGTTGCTTTTCCTGCAATGACCGTTGTGAGGACACTAGCCCAGCACGGGGAGGCTATACGAGGATTACAGGAGCATTTGCTAGGGGTGCCCATACAGGAGGAGCTGGCGGCTTTGAGATTTAGAGTATACATTGCTGAGGCAGAGAATGTTTCACTGCGCGCTACGATTAGGAATATGGAGGCGATTGTAACCTTTGCCCTTTTTGTGTTCTGAATATTTCATTTATAGTCCTTTGACTATTTGACTCTTGTTAGTTTATTAAGATATTGTATCGTGTTGACGGTGGTGATTTTGTTGAGAATTATGGTGATTTATGGTTTATTGTGATTAATAATTCCTTTTTGGAAGGTATTATTATGTTATTTGTATTCCGGGTGGTTTGACCCGTAAATTTTGAGAAATGCCGAAAAAACGAGTCTGACACGTCCGTTAATGTCCAAATGAGTTTTGAAGGGTTTAAAGTGTAAATATGTCGTGTAAATACTCTAGGTTAATGGAAAAGTATTTTTAAGGTGAATAAAAATGCTAATTAACTTTGGGGTAAATTTTACGGTTGAGTTTTACGAGCTTTTAAGTGATTCCGACACGAAAAGAAAGACTCGAACCCTCCTAGGATGCTTAAGTGGGACGTGTAGGCCAAAGGGAACAATAAGGCTAGTTTTTAGCTCTTGTGTCCACCCTTGGTACCATTATATTCCTATACCATAACATTTCCATTCATTATTCATTTTATTTTCAAAAAAAACACACATAAGTGTGTGTGTGTGATAGTTCGTCCGCCACCTACACCACCACAACCACCATATATTTCTAACTTTGATCAAGAACGTGATATTCCAGGTTGATACGAGTGTTTGGGTATTCATTTAAACAACGTTTGGGTTGTCCGGTTCGTGTCGAAATCTACATTTTTGAAGATTTTCTCGTAAGTTTTCAAATTTAAATTACGTTTGTCCTTTTGGGTGTATTTTGATGCATATATGTTAGTTGTACAAGTTGATCGTTGTAAAAATTGATTTTTGAAAGCGAAACGGATAAAAAAGGGGTGTTTGGTTCGTCAGATATAAAGAGGAAAAAGGGATTTTTGTAGATTTGATGTTGTGGTCGTGATGGTTGAATAACATACGTTGCTAGATAACTTATTTTTTATAGTAGCTTGTATAGCTTATTCAGGCTTATTTTTAAGCTATTTCATGGCTTATTTTGGGCTTAAATGCCACGTCCCTTTTCAAAATCACTAGGAAAGTGATTTTGACTATTTTTGGGATATGACGTATGTTTGTGGACTATTTTTATAGCTTATGGTATTAACCGAATGCAATACGTAGCTTATTAACTTATGGTTAAGCTTAATATATGTATTGTGGAGCTTATGGACTCACGGCCCAATAAGCCTATTTAAGCCGTGGCTTAATGGGAGGGCTTATTATAGTCCAGATTATTTTTTTACTTATTAGTATAAGCTTATGTATGTAAATGGACCTTGGTTTTGGACTTGGATCATATTTTTGACTTATAAATATCTTAATGGACCCTTATTGGGCCTTAAAGCCCAATAAGCGATTCTTAGTCGTTATAAGAGTTTTGACGGACTTTTGAAAGTGAAAATATATTTACGAAGTGATGTTGTATGATATTTTTGAAAAACGTTTTAGTAAACGTTAAAGATTAAGATTTTGGAATTTTGTCGAAAAGTGTCGAATTGGTAAAAAGTGTTGAAAATAAGGTTTGAAACCTTGGAAAACGTTGTATGAGCTTATGGGTCATGTCAAAATTTCGCAAAAAGTTTATACTTATAAATTTTACCTAAAAACATGATTTTTTAATTTTAAATAATAAAATATTATTTAATTATTTTATTTATTTAATAAATTCACCAAAAGACGAAAAATATAATTTTTCTCAAAACTTCTCAAATATGTTTATTGTGAGTAACGGTCTAATTTTCACTCTATTATTAATTATTTCACGGTGAATACGTTACCGAATGGACTTACCGAGATATATTTATAATTATTAATTATAAATATTTACGTATATTACTTATCTATTACTCTAAATAGTATAAGTATGTATTATTGAGTAATGGGATTGATATGATTGTTGGGATATGTCGTCAACCATCACACCACTAAATTGTTATGAGTAATTGTACAACGTGTCTAAACTCTATGCATCAAACGTGAAGACTGTTTTGGAAATAAATAATTAAAATGAGACATTAACTGGACAAGGTCGTGTGCGGGCGTCGTTGTATTTGCTTGTGTGATTGAGATTTGGTTGCTAAAGACTTGCTTGAGGTGAGTTCTCATAGCCCCATTTTTACTGTCTTTTCTGTTGGGGGAAAATGATACTCTAATGTGTTTTGAAATATTTTTGAATTGATCTGTGCGAAACGTGGTTTTGTTTTTAGGACAAGATATGTGCTTATGATTGCTATGTGAATATTATGTGATGCATGATTTTTTGGATCGGATGGGTACGCCTACCCAGTATTTGTGTGATTATTGGATCGGATGGGTACGCCTACCCAGTATTTGTGTGATTATTAGATCGGATGGGTACGCCTACCCAGTATTTGTGTGATTATTGGATCGGATGGGTACGCCTACCTAGTATTTGTGTGATTATTGGAGCGGATGGGTACGCCTACCCAAGTTTGTGTGAGGTCCTGCCCTAATATTAGTGCTCCAGCTAGTAGGCCCTTTAGGTGCGTAAGTGACATATGATGATTGACTAGCGGGGATGCTATGACTTGGATTGTTTGCATATATTCACTGTCATATAACACTATTGTCCACTGTTGAAATATTGGCACAACTTTTGGGTTTAAGGTCAAACCTACGAGCTCACCAACATTATTGTTGACGTTTTCGAGTATCATTTTCAGGTGAAGTGAAAGAAGAATAGTTTGGTGATTGTGATAGCAGACTTAGAAGTATCCCGAGTGGAATTTCGTGTGAAGTCTTGCTTGCTTGTTGTTTTGATTTTAGTATTTGGATGTTTTGGATTAAGTTTGGATTATGGTCCCCTGTGTGGGCAGTTGAATAATTGTAAGAGATTGTGGATTTTAGTTGTGATTTGGGACATCACTCGAGTTGTTCGAGGTTGATGGTCTTCATAGCACTTGGAGTTTATGCAATGTAGTTTTCTCTATTTTGTATCTTGTGTTATGATTGATCATTATGTTGCATCCCCGAGTTTCCGCCTTTGTCGGGGTGTGACAGATTGGTAATCAGAGCCAAGGTTATAGAGAACTAGGTGGATTGGCCTAGACTATAACCTAAGATCCGTCGTTTAGTTGCGTATAGGATCTATGTGCGCGGTGTTCCGCTTTTGTGTGCTTTTGTGTGATCGCAGTTTGGTGCTTTAGTTATGTCAGTCATTGAAATGTGTGAGCTCAATATTGAATATGACTGGGAAAGGATGCGAATATAAGTACGGTGGCCAACGTAGTTATAAGTGTATCACAACTCACTCATACTTAATAATGTTGTTCACACAAATCGATGTTGACACCGTAGGGTGGTGTTATGTGTATATCTGTATATATATAGTAAGATATTCTATATATATGCGAGTCTTCCTGCCTGCCTAACGTTGCCCATGTTCTCCCTCGTATAGATAATGCCGCCAAGGATGAGGACCCGAAGTGCTGGCCGTTTTAATTAGTTTTTTAATTTTTTTGCTCTATAATCAAAAATAAATCACCAGGTGCCTTTTAACTGAAGCCACAACGATAGCGAGTCACAAGAGGTATATTTCTACTTATTATGACACCGGCCCCCACCTTATATGAAGACTTCAACATCGGCCACGCCTCTGACACGATGAAGTAATCTGGCGAAGATATTTATTCTATTTATTAATTATTTATTTGCAACATTATTCGCGAAGAGAAAATTCCTATTTTTAGAAAATTCAAATATAAATTTGAACTAAGACTAAATTTATTCGACTACATTCTTTATTCAAAAATAGTTGATTTAAGTCTAATTTTCAAAGATAGCACGTATTATTAGTCAAATTAGAAGCTTATGGGAGGAAAAGCGACAAATTACATACATGAGCTCTTAAGATTTCCAAATAATCCTTGTTTAGCATCCACCCATCTACATAACACTACATTTTCGTCTTTTGCAAAATTTTAAAGTTAAGCCAAAACGCTAAGTCTCAAAAGCTAAGGGGAAAGCTAGATTTAAAACTCGGTCAAATCAAAAGCTACCTAATTCTACGGCCTACTAATTATATAAAAATATAATTTAATCATTTAATTTTTTTATTTCAAAATAAACAATACAAAATTTTAAAATTTTGTGGTCAAACTGGTTGGCGCGGACACAGCAAGGCACAGGGTATGAATCACATTTCGAGTAGAAAACCCCCCCACATCAGAATGGAACATTGGCACACAATGTTCAACAATGTCGGGTGTTACCCCCACACTTAGGAATGAAAAAGGTAAATGCAAAAAATTCCAAAGTGTGAAAAGGGAAGCACGTAATATTCATGATCAGATTAAGGCTTCCAAAATAAGCAAAGAATCGATGACCGAGCTACGATTGGAGGATTGAAAACGAGCACGGGTCTTCATGATCTTAAGGAATCCTACAAAAAAAACGATACCACAAACCATAGAAAGAAGCACGCCCCACATTTAGGCTATAAAATCACACGCTTATTTATTAAGAAAAGAAAATAGAAAGAAGAAAGACACGGGTTGCCTCCCGAGAACGATTATTTTTTGTTAACCGAGTCTTGAGCCGACACATCCCCCACACTTGAGCTGGTCCATGGAGGAAATAAATGGAGATACGGGACCTCCAAGTGATGGAATGTTCCCTCCCAAAAATCATCATCGTGCTTAATCAGAAAAAACAAAAGTGATATTGGCCTAATGAAAAAGAAAGGAGAAGAGAAAATACCAGGTTGAACAGTTTGTCCTTGTTTTCGGATGAAAATAGGAGCAAAAGGTCAAACACTGGACAAAGGGTGGGTTGGGGGGCAAAAGATTAGTAATAGGAACATCGGTTCAAAAAGGTCACCACCACTTTTCTTAGTAACAACGCCCGCATCGGTTCAAAGTAAAGCAAATCACAACATCCTGTGGTTCCCGAGGGGACGAGGGAGAGATGTCATCAAAGGATCAAGAGAAAATGACTCATTTTCGAGAAGGGGAGTGGAGTCACTGTTAAGCAGTTCTTCAAGAAAACGAATATCCCCTTCCTAGTCATAGTCGTCGATCTCAATGCCCGGTGGCAAGAAATAAGTCGATATCAACAAATCCCGGTGATAAGTCGATCTCCTCCATAAGAGAGTCACTATCCTCAACGGGGATAGGAGGTGGAGAGAGAGACTCGACAATCGTATCAGCAATTTCAGAATTACGTTCTTCCGGCGGTCGTGGAGATGAATTATCATACGACAAATTCTCAGCAAGACGAATTTCTTCCTCAGGTTCCGAGTCGGTATCAACAACTCCCGGTGGAATTGGATCGGAATGAGCGAGTTCACCGGAGAACTCCTCGAGAAGATAATCAAACTTAGGAGAAGAATCGATTAAAGTATCACGGTTAAGCAAAGATTCGATCAGATAAGACTCGGCATTAAAACAATGTGGATCTATCTTAGTAGAAATGATTTCTTCATCAAAAAGAGGGTTCGAATAAATTTTGAAATTTTCTTTCAGAAAACTAAGAAAAAAAAAAGAACGTCCTCATCAAAAGTGACTCGTGTCACTAAGGTGAAATCGTTCTTTAAATCAAAGAGATGTGACTCGAGAAAGTCGCAAAAGTCGGAGAAGATTCATCATTAACGGGCACATCACACTTACTTTCACCATCGGATAAATCCGCGGACTCACTTGGGGTAGGGACAAGCTCTTCAACACTAGACTTGATTGTGTTAGCCGATTCCGTTACCGGAATAGTGTCGAGATGCTCGTCCTCCATTATGAGAGAGTCCGGAATGGGTAAGTCGGGTGTGATTGCGGAAGGCCTAATCATATAACATTCCCTTATTTTATTATTTTCATCATAAATGGAAGGCATCCAAAGTTGTTGAACTTTTAAATCAAACCGTTTTTGATAATCATCACAATCACCGTCGGAAATAACGTCGGACTCTCTTGGGATTGGAATAGGATCTTTAACACTAGATTCAAGTGAACTCTTTTGTGTGTCAAGATGCTTATCCCCCTATTTTTTAGAGAGCAAACGGATTCCACGTTGAAAAAGGAATCCGTTTTGGTAGAAATTGTGAAATACTTTAAAGTCGGATCAATTCGCGATTTTCTTGAACGAATAGAAGCTTGAGGAATAGATTTTCTTCAATATTTAAGCACTCTTGACTTTTACGTTTAGTTTCTAACTCTGCAGCCTCCTTTTCTTTGGCGATTCGTTTCTCATCTTCTTGCCTCGCGGCTTCCTCGAAAATTCGTTTCTCTTCTTGAATTTTAATCATTTCTCGCAACATTTGCATCGTTTCCTCATGTACTCGATTTCGTTCTATCTCTTCGGCTTGAGTACATTGATAATCCATATGATATCCCCCGCAATTTTCGCAAATCGGCTCACCATGATCGCACCATAATTGTGTACATTGAGAATCGTCATGTAAATCACCACAAATGGTACAACAAATATATTGACATTCATTTTGTAAATCATATGGTTCATAATTATCACTAAAGTTTTGATTGTTACACGGTTCCGGTTCAAAATTAAACGGGACACGTGATGGACAATCGAAACCGTCGTAATGATTGTTACCACAATTATTACAAAAATATGTCGAATATTGTTGATGTGGGTCGGAAAAATTCGGAGAGTTGTCGAAAGAATTCGGATTACATCGTGGACAAAATGAACCGACAAATGGCTCTCCACACTCGTAGCAAGGTTTATAAAATGACATGTCGAAGAATTAAACAATTTAGAGGATAAGAAGAAAGAATTAAACGGATTTTAGGTTACGGAGATTATTTTTGGGGTTTTATATTTATTTTAAAGAAATTTTTTTTATTTTTTTTAATTTTTTTATTTATTTATTTATTATTTTTTTTAACAATTTATTTTAAACGGATACACGGAAGACAACTTAAAACCAAATAATCAACTTACTTCACGGTAGCTCTCAAAAATTGCTTTTCAAGGTGAGCCGTACTTCGTAAGTGACACAAATGGTAAGTTTTTGAATCTTTGGTTCGATTTGGGAACTTTTCAAGTTCACCGGAACTTATTTATGATAATACCTCAATTGAAGGTATTATTTGTTGGTGTTCTTTTACCAACTTTGTTTATTTTTATATATTTTTTAAGGAATTTTTTTTTAAAAATTTTTATATAAAAGAGAATAAAATGGAAATAAAAATATTTTTTGGATTTTTATATTTTTATAAGAACGAAAATAAACTTCCCGAAGAAAGGATCTTCAAGGCTCGAACACGAACAATCCCGTAAAAATCGCTACACCTCTCCCCGGCAGCGGCGCCAAAAATTGATCCGTCCAAATCAACACGTATAAAATATATATAGATACGTAATAATAAGGAGGATAATCAATAATAGTATAGTATAGTATTACCGTCGGGTTCTAGAAAATCGCTTTTAACCAAAGCAATTATCAAAAACCTCCCGGGTCGTTTCCTCGGCGAGAAGTGAATGGAAATCTACGTTCAAGTTGTAAATCGAGCTTGATTATCACTTAAGTTTTTGGGTTTGGTTTTTTTTTAAATCTACTAAAAGGGAAAACATATAAAAGGGTAACTAAACTTTTTGAATTTAAACTATTTTTAAACTAAAAAATTAAACTAATATTGATTTTAAAATTAAAAACTACAAGATTATACTAAAATTGATCTAAAAGATATAAATGACGAAAATGCTTGCTAAGTGACGTGAAATGTTCATTAAGTGCGGGTTTAAGGTTTAACAAATTAAAATCCTTCGAAAACAAGTTTAAAGAAATTTAAATGACAAGTAAAGTAAAGTGCTTTTTAGAAAAATAAATGACAAGTATTTAAATTGCATTAAAAATAAATGACGGTATGTAAATTGGAAAAATTCTAATGATTAATAATTTTTTAAACCTTTTTAAACCCGCACCTAAATTCCAAATCACTAATCACTTAGCAAGCACAAGTAAACTACTCACTAATCATAACAAAATAAATAGAAACCAAATCATAAGGATCAAACATAAACACATTTACGCTAATAATTTAAACTATAGTATTAAAAGAGGAAAAAGGGTAATCCGATGGACGAACCGCAATGATATAAAAACACCCGATCTTACAAACTTAATAAACAAATAAGTTTATCACTTTTAAAGCTTTGACTTTATAATTAGCTAATAAAGGTGTCAACTTTATCACTAATTATTTTCATAAAAAACTATTAAAGATCAAAACCTTATTTATTTATCAACCTTATAAGACCCTTAAGCTCGGCCTTAGTGTAGAAGGTTGGATAGAAATAAGGAACATTAAAAGTTAGAACAAAATAAGCTAATAAAAAAATGAAAACTTTAGATCTAAATCCATCCGAAACTAAGGTGTTCAATCAAGTGAATTCGGATCGGGTATATTTAAGGATTTAGATCTAAGAAAAATAAGCTAGAATTTGAAAACTAAATTTATGCTAAAAAATAAGCTAGAAATATTAGATCTATTATTTTTAGATCTAATCCACCCGAAACTAAGGTATTCAATCAAGTGAAATCGGATCGGGTATGATTAAGGATTAGATCTATATAAAGAAAAAAATAAGCTTGAATAAAAATAAGCACTCGAAAATAAGCTAAAATAAGCTCACTCGAAAAGCTCTAAATCAAAAACAATATAAAATAAGCTAGTCTAAATAAGCTATTAAAGAAGCTTATTAGAATATAAGCTTAAGAGATCGGATCCAAGAAATAAGCTATAAGCATGAGCTTATTTAGAAATAAGCAAAAGAAAATGAGTAGAAAATAAGCATGAGAAACAAGCAAATAAAAATAGAAACATTAACAAAAAAAACCTTTAAATAAAAAGTATCTTCATTAATAAGCTCCAAGAGTTGATTACAATAAGCAAATAATAAGCTTAAAAAGCTTATACAATAAGCTAAATACTAAACTATACTACTCCTAAAAACTAACATACACTACTATTTTGAAAATAATAAATCTAACCAAAATCTCCCACCAAATGAAACAGCTGCGTGTTTTATTTATAGCCCAAAGTGGGTGAGGGCAATTTCGTCCTTTCAAGCCTCCATCCACTCATATTGCTGGATCTAGGGGTATTTTGGTCATTTTGCACTCCACCAACCGCCTCATTATTGCATAGGCCTACCTCGTACTGACTGCTACAGTCCCTCGGACTGACACACGTCAGTGCCACGTGTCACACGCTGATTGGTCCAGCCGCCACATGAACAGTACCTCGTACGGACGTGTACTGCCACCTCGTTCCTCGTACCTAGTACCTCGTACCTCGTACCTAGTACCTGCCACCTCTGCATACAATGATTAGAACCGCCACGTGTCACCACCTGAGTGGTGCCACATGGCATTTTTATTGTTCCGTCATCGTTGGTCAACCTCCGGTCAACCGCCGCCGGACCATCGATCAACGGTGGTCAACGGCGGCAGTCAACGGTGGTCAACGATGGTCAACGCCGCCGGACCACCGCCGGTCAATGGCGGCGGTCAACGACGGTCAACGGTGGCGGACCACCGTTGACCACCGCCTGACCACCGGTCAACGGTGGTTGATCGCCAGTCAACCGGCGGGTCATGGCCGGGTCAGGTCTTGGGCCGGGTCGGATCGGTAGTGGGCTGGTATTGGGCCTGGTATTGGGCCAAGTCGGGTCGAGTCACGGGCCTAGATCGGGTCTGGATCGGGTTCGGTTCGGGTCTGGATCGGGTCCGGGTCGGGTCCTGGTCGACACGTGGCATCACTAGAGTGGGCCACGTGTCACAATATGGAAAATCCTCACCCCAGGCAAGCCTAGGGTTCGAACTCTCGACCTTTCGAAGAGAGGCTATGCGCACTTCCGCTGTGCTAAGCATAGCCTCATGTATATATATGCAAAAAATAATATATAAGCCCCTTTTTTACTTGGTTTGGTCATTTATAACTAAAGGTTCAAACAGGGACGAAAAAAGTTCAAAATAAAAAGGTTAAAATATAAAGGGCCGGTACCATTGGACTCGTTTTTTCGTACTCTTTCCAATGATGTGATCGAGGAATTGTCACGACTTTGTTTGGACCTCGATAAATGTGAAAACGTCATCAAAAGTCACCCAAAAATTACCGTTTTTTCTTCGTTTTCAATCCTTTTTACCTGTATGACCTAAAAACACAATACAAACATATTTGCAACCTAATTATCTATATTTTAGTGTTTTTAGTCCTTTTATAGTGTTTTACAGGGTACAAAATATGTATATTTTAGCCAATATCACACCATATCCTAATTTGGCTAAAAACCAACTCTGTCTGTTTTTAGGAGTGTCACGGATCTACGGATCCACCCATTGGTAGATTAGTCCCTACTTAGGGATATCCGTGTGTCAGAAAACATGGGTACTTACCATGTTTAAACCAACTGGGACCACCAAACTCAATATCCAAACACACACAAACGAAACAAACTCCTAAAACCCTTAAACAAAAGCATTAGAGCAATTAAACACAAAGATCATCAACAAATCATCAATTTCATAGTATTTTCATTTTAATTTTGAGTCTAGGGTTTTAATTTCGCACAAAATCAAATAATTTAGGGATCTTGATATTTCTTGCAATTGTTGCACAATTAGGAATAAGATATAGTAATATATAACTATTATGATTCATGTAGACACTTAGAATACATAATTGAAGTAGTTAGTGAAAATCAACTTTCAACAAAAACCCCAAATTATAATTTTTGAATGAAAACCTCACGTATAGGAATTTGTCTTTCAAAACAAGTTTTGTTTAACTATATTGTTAATACAACGAAAAAATGTTTTTCTTCATGCATTAAGTCTCATGAATATCCATAACGAAATGTATAATTCATATGAATTTTTCGTTTCATTTTACTAGAGAAATATCAAACATAGGTTGTACATTAAGGTTTGCTTAGTACTAGTATTATTACTATTTTTATTTTGTTCGAGTCAAGCAAACTGCACATCCACATCTTGTCCATATAGACACACACTTAGAAATCACATCATATTCTATTTATGACACTTTCTCATTGAAATCACTATAAACCACTTAGGTACCAAAATGCCAAGCGAATATCAACAAGATTACAAGAAAACACTTGCTTATGCTCTAAAAATTTACAATGATCCCAACATGAACGAACAACTTAGGGATATCTATAGAGCCTTAGAAAGTAGGTATGTTCATGAAGGAAGAACCATTGACCAATCCTTCTATAGAGACCTAACTGTGAGTCCGTAGCTAAGTTCACCAATATAGGATAGGCTTTGAATAGAAAAAAAAAAAAATTTATAATCCTAGGTCTATCATGGAATTCTACAAAACCCTTCAACTTGACAGAAATCTCAATAACAATCACTTCCATATTTAATTCGTAATCAAAAACCGTCCCATCAACCTTTCCCTTAAGCAATTTACTAAGCTTACCTCACTTCCCAATCAAGGCATTTATCTTTACTCTGATGTTTGGGGTCTTGATGAACTTGAGAAAAATATAGAGCAAGTTCCACCCTACAACTCAACCCTACCCACTCTTGATGACATCAGAAACTTAATCTATCGAAGAACCATTCATGAAAAAGTAACCAAAGAAGGAGAAACATTCACAAATTACCAAAACCAAATTGAGACAAAATATTAAAACACCCCCCCCCCCTTATTTCACACACATCAGACCTTGTGAACATTTGTCATTAGGAAGAATGTCCAATTCGGCTGATAGGAAAATAAAAGCCACACATCAAGCAATTATTGCTTAGATTTATGTACAGCCTAGAGACGGATAACCCATAAACCTTTGCTTACTTCAAACAAATTAGGAGGATGTTTACTTTGAGACCGAAGGATACAAAGTTCTACTTAAAGACATGTATCCTAACTCGTATACTTATAAGAATCTTAAAGCAAACATGGCAGATTACCCATTTGATGAATGTTATATTCTTGTCCCTAGGAAAATGTCGCCCCTTGAGGCAAAAAAACCAAAAAATCCTCCTCCCAAAAGAACTAGAAATGTAGGAAAGTCCAAGCATGCCCAATTAACAACTTCATCCTCATACGACTCACCACCTTTAGAAAATAGAGACATACCTAGCACTAAGCTTTCCCCTAGGTCTTATAGTAGAGCTGTGACAATCCGTCTTTTAATGTTCATATTTAATTCATATTTCGTTCTCATTTTTCTTGTAAAGTGAACTTTTATGTTTTACGGTTTACGCGATTCGCAATTTCTCGTTCTTGTTAATCTTAAGCCGATATAGGCAGTTTATCCGTTTAAGTGTAACCGTCTTTATTTTTATCTTTAAATATTCCTAGTATTTAAGGTCACTACTAATTCTAATATCGTATCTATTTTCATAAATTTAAATAATTCATTTTTATTATTTTAGCCGATTATTATTAAAATCGTCAAATTTAAAACCCTGGCGAATCCTACAATTTAAACTTATCCATTTTTATAATCGAGAAATCAACGAATGTCGTATTTTAGCGATTAGGGTTTATTTATTTTATTTTAATTATTTTTCCCCTTTTTATCTGTGTTTGGCTTAAATCGAGACAAAACTTGTGTTTTTATAAAAAGTAACGGGTTTAATAAGGTTATGGGGCCCGAAAACTAAGTGGTACATAAAATTTTTAAGCAAAGTCCCAACCAAGCCTACCCCAAAAGGGGGAGGCTGGTTAACCCTCAACCAAACCAACAAATCCTTAAAGATTTTTTTATGGAAAATATACAAAAATATTAGCCTCCCTATATAAGCCTAGATTATCCATTAATTCTAACAAAAATACACACACAGATTCATAAACACAAAACCATCTGACTCCCTCTCCCCTTTCTCCTCTCTGTCGATGACAACAACACCAAAACCACCATTCTCATAATCAAATCTCCACCAAATCTAATCCTTTTAACCTAAAATCATTACTACCAAAAACCTTAATCATCCCTCACCAATAAAAATCATCATGCATGGAGTTCATGAGTCCTTGATTTCTTGAAGATTTCAAGTTTTAGAGTTTTGACTTGATTTGAAGCAAAAGGGTTAACAAGGGTTTGATTTTAGAAGGTTTTGGTTATATTAAAAAAGTTTGATTGGTCTTGGTTTGATCCTTATGGATTTGGCAGCCCCTACACACCCACCTAAGGGTTGTGTTTGATCCTTTTCTTGCTTCTATTTTGTGTTGTAGGTCTCCTCTAAAAACCCTAAATCCTTGTCTAATTTTTATGAAGATGCATGTGCTTGATTTTGATTCTTTTGGGGCATGCATGTTCTTGATCTTATGATCTTTGGTTTGATCTAAAAATTTATCTTATGAAATATGGGATATGTTTAGGAGGTGTGTAGTAGCATTGCATGAGGGTTGATTGTGTTTTGGATGAGTTTAGAATAGGTTTGGATGAATTTCATAGGAACTGTTTTAAATCAGTAGCAAAAACGTATGTTTTCTCAAATATTTTTAGCCTGGAGCCTATTATTAAATTATATGGTTGAATATATGTAGGTCTTAGCATTATGTGATAGTTGGATGCTCAACCAATTCCTCCGGATGAGGAAGTTATGGTCATATTACGAAAATAAGTCAATTCTGGACCTTTGATTAGAAAACGTCTTAATCTCCAGGTTTTTTAACTAAAAGTTTTCGTTTTAAAGCATGGGTCAATACTAGACATCTTAGGGAAGCTCTACCATTTGGCCTCACATCTACTGCTATTATAGATTAGGAATTATGGTCTTTTCCGTAAGGAATAGAAACTCTGTCAACTTTCTGTTTTGACTTACGGTTAGTAAAAATCCATTTCCCGTGGATTGGTAAATAGGTTGATTGATTGGCTTAAAGTTTTGAAAACTATACTTCAATTGATTTTCAGGAGTGAAATCCATGTGTTTGTACCATTTATAGATTAGGATATACAAGTCCATGAACATGAGTCAATTCCAGAATTTCAGTTTTTACGTCTTGGCTAAAAAATTATAAATGCATAGATAACCATATCTAAAATTAGAATTAGATGGAGAAACTTTGTATATGTTTAAATACATATAAGAGAAGGTCACACACCAATTGGGGAGCAAAAATACCATAATTAATTCTAGGTGCAATGTTGTGCATATCTTAGGAACATATCTTATACTCGTCAAAATTTTCTTACGTATTGTTTTTACTTATATATTATACTAAGACGCGTCTCATATATTAGGTGGTGCGTAAGTGTTTTTTTTCCATTCAAGACTTATTATACTTCTGGTCTCTTTGATATCTTAGTGCGTTCATAGCCTCGCCTTTCAAATATTTTTCTTAAACCCAGCGAAGGAGATACATACTAGTTTTCTAAAATGAACACAAGTAGTTTTCTTGTATGCTTAGACCCGATTATATGAGGTATCTTGCTTGAGTATCTTTACGTCAAAAGACCCCAATCGTGAGCCGTTAACTACCTATGATGGGTAGCCGCTTGCATAATAAATAGTAATATAGGTTAAGCAACCCGGTTCGGTTTTTAGGCTTTGGATCCATTTGTGAGCAGTCCCAATGTACGGACCTATTGTGTTAAGATTTGTAGTAGGTATATGACGTAATACCTAACCTTAGGGGAAAATGATGAATATTGTTGGTATATGATTATGATTATCTTAATTATGCGGAATGGAATCGGTGGCACGAGCTCAATGCAACTGTTGGTTAATAGCTTGTCTGTCCCATAAGTTTATATGCTGCTATGAATATTATAATGCTTGTGTTAAACTCTTTATCACTTATAAAACCTATGAATTCACTCAATGTTTCGTTGACTTTTTTTAGCATGTCTATCTCAGGTCATTAAAGTCTGGAGGCTTGGAGGCAATAAAAAGGAGGATTCGCGCTAGATTTTGTTTATCAAATATTAAAAATTGACTCCTTTTCTCAAAAACAAGTTTGGTTGTAATGGATAACTTTTTATGTTTCTTTTGGGTAACGTTCATGGGACATCTTGTTGAAACTTAAATTAGTAATATGACGTATGTTGATTTTAAAACGTCTCTTTTTGAGTCGTTCTTTATATTCTTGTGACTATTGTGCTATGAATTTAACACCCAAATATTGGTTCCGCTGCGAGTAAATTTGGGGGTGTTAAACATATTTTACCTTCATTTGAACACTCTTTTTGTCAAGAAAAACCCAATAAGTACCTTTAAAATGTTAACCCACTAAGGATACATATCCGCCTTAATCTCTCAATAACATAGTTAGTCGTTCTTGTGATTACCATTCTTAGTACTTTTACCCTGCGAGTGTATTATTGCTAAGTATTTATTGAATAAATACTATGATTTATATCTAAATATTCATCGATTGGTAAACCTTATATTAAGGTTTTCTTTTGTATTTATTTACATGTTTAAATAAATCATTAAAATTATCATATTCATGCATTGCGTTCATTCGTATGTTGCATAAATTTTAAATATTTTAGTGACCTTATACACTTATTTTCACTCTGTGTCTGTGCACGTATGCTGCCCGACTTCTTTTGCTTACTTTTCTGAGTGTTATTTTTATCTAATATAGATATGTAATGACCGATTACATATACTCGTTCGATTTGAACCAACTATTTTTACCTGAATTACTTTTATCGGTTGTGCGAACTTTCGCGATACCATTATTTGGGATTTTGTAAATGTTTTAATCGATGAGAATTTTCTGGTATCGTTTTTTACTACTCCATGGTGTGTTTACTTTCATTGTTAGCTCCTTTTAAGCTATCCAGAATACGATATCCAATTTGCTTTTGACCATTTGTGCTTATTCACGAGAAACGTCTTGGGAAATAGTCTAATGACCATTGTGTAACTCAATGTGTCCTCGAAAAAGACTAGTGGCCATCGTGTAAGTCGCAACATCTTGGATGAAATTTTAAAATCATATCAAATTATACTGTGGATTTTCATAATCTTTTCGTTGACCCTTTTATGTCACCGTTTTACACGACATTTGAACATTGTTCTAATTTGTTTATTTCATTGGCCATTCTACTTCTAACTATGAATTGTAACATTCGTTTATACCCCGGAAATGCCATAGTCATCTTATAACTAATCATCTAGAACGTATCGGTTGATTGGAATACGATTTTACACGTATAAATTTTTAGTATTCTTTTTCATAAAAACCTTCCCGTTTCAGAAGCACGACTCATTAATGTTTCGTTCTTTTTCCCCGGTACATATTGTGATTTTGAAGAATCGTACCGCCAAGGAGACTTTCATATCTTGCATATTGGATTCTATGTCAAGGATGTCATACCCCGTTTACTTTCTATTCGTGTTGTTGGTATTCTTAAAGCATTTTTATGCCATTTTTATTGGCTCATTAGTATAATTTAGTTTTCGTTGTTTTTGAATCCATAAGACATGTGTGTATATAAGTTGTGATCATTTAAAAAGGGTTGGTATAATATCTTAGATGATGGAGAGTAGGATTGACGTAGTATTTGATAATTTTGAGGAATTTGGTTGAAATTTTGTGGTATGTCGAAAAATATATTTTATGAAGAAAATTAGAATGTGGTTTAAGGATGTTGTAAAGGTCTTTTTATAAAAGTTAGGCTTAAAAATATGTTAGTACTTGTTGAGACGGTCGTTTTGATATAAAATTCGACCCATAACTCCCAAAACAAAGTTTTTATGGTAAAAAAAAGTTTCGCAAAAATCAGCTCATAAGGTAAATAATAGCTTACTGAGAGAATCGTAAATGGCCATTTTCATCATTTTCTGTATCATTTTGGGTCTCGGCTAAAACACGAAAGTTGTCCGGAATATCGTTTTGCATAAAAAGTCGCGAAATTTTGTCTAAAAGTGCATAAAAGTGTGGTTTTTACTCAAAACGCAGGTCTGCGTTTTAGTTTATAAAAATTCAGCAACTGTAGGGAAAAGTGAGCTGATACAGTTTTTAACTTGAGATTCGGGCCCTTTCTGGTCCGAACCGGCCTTCCATTAAAACATAAAAGTTGTTTAGTTTGACGTTTTCTACAAAAATTCGCGAGTTTTAGTCTAAAAATACTAGACGATAGGAAAACATTGGGGTGAAAGTTAGTGAATTATCCTTTTGGAAAAATTTGAGTAGTTGCTGAATTTTGTTAAAAAGTGGGGTTTTGAGCGTTTTAGTGTCCGTTTGAGTCTGCAAAACGTTAACGAATATTATTAGATGATTAATAAATTATTGGGTGCGTCCAGTCACGTTTAAAAATAGTAAGTCTAAATTCGAAAACTCTATATATGTAAGCATAACGTGGAAACAAGAGTAAGTATATAGATAATAGGTGCGTCGGTATTAGCGGGAAACTTAATATTTTATTAGGCAATACAAACATCTTCGAATATCCGAACGTTCCAGAAATAGTAACTTTCTAAAAATAGTATACTTTCTCAAAAGCATATGGTTGTCAAATAACTTAGGAGGTACACACATTTGGATTCCATTATTCTTTTATATATATGTGACTTATGTGTCATTTTATTTTATCTTCCCTTTTCCTAATTGCGCACCATCGCTTTTGGTCGCGGTTATAATCTCTTGTCTTCATATCCTCCATCGCCATCGATATCATGTACCTCATGACGATTCCGGCTAAACCCTTTGAAACCCTATCATCTTGTAACCATTTCACCGATTGCTTCATAAACTACTCTTTACTACTCTCATGCAAACCACTTGCTATTTTATAAGTCATTGTAATGTCACCTTATAAATTTAATTTGCTATTGTTTTACGAGTCATTTTACTTGGGTCTTACAAAATATTTGTTATCGCCAAAAAAAAATAGCAAATTACTTTACTTTTAAAAATAGTACGGTTTATACATTTAAATATAAGAAACATAACACTAGTTTGACGAAACTGAGCAGTGCATTGCTATTCCTAAATTATACCTAGCCGTGCACCCATGTATAATTTAGAAGGAGCCATGTAAGGCTGAATAGTAGTCACCTTAAGATCTTAATAAAGATCAACTTTTTATCCGTAGTTCTGAAAAACAAGATTTTTGTGTGGTATGCAAGTAGTACAAATTGGGGGCATCCGCATATGTACCCTTATCTTTTCTCGAACGAATTCTCCATATGTGGGTACGTTTTAACTTAACAACCGTCGTTCTAATTTTCCTTTCATTTCTCTCCATGATGGAAATTCTTTAGACAGCTCGTCTAATTATTGGCTATTGATACCGGACTTAGAGGTTCTGACGTTTCTATGTTTTCTTCTCGACCCACCTTCTTTGAGTAACGTTGGTAGATCTCCGAGATGCCTCCGAATGTGATTAATGAATTATGAAAGAATGGGTTTACGTATATCCATTATGATGTTCGCCTTTTTTTGACTCGAAATTCGTTCGTGTGAACCACACGTTGACTTCGCTCTTCAATTACTAACTTTGTCTCTTGCTTCCTTTTATTCAAGAATTGTTGTATGAATTTCTTTCTTGGTTGTGTATCGACCGCCGCGAACTTATTGTGCTAACCGTGACCGTTTTACGAATTGACGACTTGATAAATTCCTTGTTTCTTCTTGTCTCTTCGCCAACACTTATATTCTATCCTTTCCTTTAAGGACCCTCACGATATTCAATTCGTTCCCCCATACCATTGCTTATACATTAGGTGATTACTATCACTTGTTCTATCTTCGTTACTATCTTGTTACTTTGTCAAAACCCCGAGCACAAAATGCATTAAGCACCTCCATGGGCTTGTATAAAATTTTTATGAACCTTTATGAAAATTTTACAAAATATTTCACAAGTGTTAAAATTACCAAAATGACCTTCTCAAGTTAAAGAGTCGATTCTAACCACCCTTTTTCATAAAAACCATAACTAATATTTATAATAACACCATGCCCTATCTTTCAAATCACCTGTTTTATACATCATATTTTAATCACGCCCATTGTTACCGAACTTAGAGGTCCTGACGTTTCTATGCTTTCTTCTCGACCCACCTTCTTTGAGTAACGTTGGTAGATCTCCGAGATGCCTCCGAATGTGAATAATGAATTATGAAAGAATGGGTTTACGTATATCCGTTATGATGTTCTCCTTTCTTTTGACTCAAAATTCGTTCGTGTGGACCAAACGTTGACTTCACTCTTCAATTACTAACTTTGTCTCTTACTTCCTTTTATTCAAGAATTGTTGTATGGATTTTCTTTTTTCGATTGTGTATCGACCGCCGTGAACTTAATGTGCTGACCGTGACCGTCTTACGAATTGACGACTTGATATGTTCCTTTCCTTTAAGGACCCTCACGACATTCAATGCGTTCCCTCATACCATTGCTTACACATTAGGTGATTAATACCACTTGTTCTATCTTAATTGCTATCTTGTTACTTTTTCAAAACCCCGAGCACAAAATGCATTAAGCACCTCTATAGGCTTGTATAAAATTTTTATAAATCTTTATGAAAATTTTACAAAATATTTCACAAGTGTTAAAATTACCAAAATGACCTTCTCAAGTTAAAGAGTTGATTCTAACCACCCTTTTTTGTAAAAACCATAACTAATATTTATAATAACACCATGCCCTATCTTTCAAATCACCTGTTTTATACATCATATTTTAATCACGCCTTAATGATATGACCGATTTAAACTTCGTTTCCACAAATGATTCCTAAAGATTTGAAAATATACCTTCTACGATCACAACCATAAACCCGAGTTTCAACAAATTTTTATGCATGCATTCATTCCAAAAATCTTCAAAACGACCAAAAATGATTCTTGAACCTATTTTACCTCTAATATGAACACCATTTTTATCAAGAAAGAATAGTTTAAAATTCTCCTTATTAGTGGTTTTGTTTTCGAATCACCAAAACCTTGATAAATCCATATAATCATATTGCATCATTTTAAAGGTATTCTAACATTTTAACACCATAACCGAATGAACCTTACGTTTTCATAATAAAGAAAGTGCCTAAGCCTAGTGTTAAAGCAATGTAAAATCCGAGACGGATTTTTCTTAACGGTGGTAGAATGTGACAATCCATCTTTTAATATCCATATTTAATTCATATTTCGTTCTCATTTTTCTTGTAAAGTGAACTTTTATGTTTTACGGTTTACGCGATTCGTAATTTCTCGTTCTTGTTAATCTTAAGCCGATATAGGCAGTTTATCCGTTTAAGTGTAACCGTCTTTATTTTTATCTTTAAAAATTCCCAGTATTTAAGGTCACTACTAATTCTAATCTCGTATCTATTTTCATAAATTTAAATAATTCATTTTTATTATTTTAGCCGATTATTATTAAAATAATCAAATTTAAAACCCTCGCGAATCCTACAATTTAAACATATCCATTTTTATTATCGAGAAATCAACGAATGCCGTATTTTATCCATCATGGTTTATTTATTTTATTTTAATTATTTTCCCCTTTTTATCCTTGCTTGGCTTAAACCGAGACAAAACTTGCATTTTTATAATAAAAGTAACGGGTTTAATAAGGTTATGGGGCCCGGAAACTAAGTGGTACATAAATTTTTTAAGCAAAAGCCCAATGAAGCCCACCCCGAAAGGGGGAGGCCGGTTAACCCTCAACCCAACCAACAAATCCTTAAAAAAAATTATGGAAAATATACAAAAATATTAGCCTCCCTATATAAGCCTATATTATCCATTAATTCTAACAAAAATACACACACAGATTCATAAACACAAAACCATCCGACTCCCTTTCCCATTTCTTCTCTCTGTCGACGGCAACAACACCAAAACCACCATTCTCATCATCAAATCTCTACCAAATCTACTCCTTTTAACCTAAAATCATTACTACCATCAAACTTAATCATCCCTCACCAATAAAAATCATCATGCATGGAGTTCATGAGTTTTTGATTTCTTGAAGATTTCAAGTTTTAGAGTTTTAACATGATTTGAAGCAAAAGGGTTAACAAGGGTTTGATTTTAGAAGGTTTTGGGTATATTAAAAAGTTTGATTGGCCTTGGTTTGATCCTTGTAGATTCGACAGCCCCTACACACCCACCTAAGGGTTGTGTTTGATCCTTTTCTTGCTTCTATTTTGTGTTGTAAGTCTCCTCTAAAAACCCTAAATCCTTGTCTAATTTTTATGAAGATGCATGTGCTTGATTTTGATTCTTTTAGGGCATGCATGTTCTTGATCTTATGATCTTTGGTTTGATCTAAAAATTTATCTTATTAAGTATGGGATATGTTTAGGAGATGTGTAGTAGCATTGCATGAGGGTTGATTATGTTTTGGATGAGTTTAGAATAGGTTTGGATGGATTTCATAGGAACTGTTTTAAATCAGTAGCAAAAACGTATGTTTTCTCAAATATTTTTAACCTGGAGCCTATGATTAAATTATATGGTTGAATAGATATAGGTCTTAGCATCATGTGATTGTTGGATACTCAACCAATTCCTCCAGATGAGGAAGTTATGGTCAAAATACGAAAATAAGTCAAGTCTGGACCTTTGATTAGAAAATGTGTTAATCTCCAGGTTTTTGAACTAAAAGTTTGAGTTTTAAAGCATGGGTCAGTACTAGACATCTTAGGGAAGCTCCAGCATTTTTCCTCACATCCACTTCTATTATAGATTAGGAATTATGGTCTTTTCCGTAAGGAATAGAAACTCAGTCAACTTTCTGTTTTGACTTACGGTTAGTAAAAATCCCTTTCCTGTGGATTGGTAAATGGGTAGATTGATTGACTTAAAGTTTTGAAAACTAAACTTCAAGTGCTTTTCAAGAGTGAAAGCCATGTGTTTGTACCATTTATAGATTAGGAGATACAAGTCCATGAACATGAGTCAATTCCAAAATTTTAGTTTTTACGTCTTGGCTAAAAAATGCTGGCATATAATGTTCAATGAGAAGTTAAAAATAACAAACGATTAAATTGTAACACTCCCAAAATACGATACGCAACGGAATACAACATTTGGGGTGCTACATCACGATACAATCACCAAGTCATAACAAACAACTATAAAATAGATGTTTGTTAAATAAATTTCATTTATTTCGTTTGAAAAGAATCAGAGTATAAAGGTCCCAAAATATTCGTAAAAAAAATTATTTCAACATGTCACATCACGACTTCATGTCTAAAATATTTCAATCATTTATTGACACAAGTTCACCGAGTCACCGTCCTTAATATCCGCGTTACGTCCCATCCAAGCCATCTTCAATACCTAAACCTGGGATACACACTTAAAAACGTCAACAAAACTTTGAGTGAATTCATAGAGTTTACACATAACAATTTGAACGCATATTTGGTTCCACAAAACAACCATAACATTGCTCATATGGCAAGTTACATAATGATTTCCAACTAAATGAGTCTGTGTACCAAAAATAACACATTCATCCCGTAGGATAAAATAATGACCGGGAAGTATGCCACTTCCCCTAATACTAACCACAAAATGTCCGTTACAGGGTGCTCACCAACGGATTCAAACCTCGGACAGGGTTGTCAAACCCAATAGATCTATTTAATGCATTAACGTTTACCTACAACTAGGAAACTAACGGTCACACAGTGAAAGACATATACTCAATAGTAAATGGAATCATATCACGTATCAAAAATACATTGCGTTCACTTTCCAAAACAAGCATTATCCCCCTCGCGGGTTTATAAAACATTCAAAACACTTAAAAGCGAGGCTATGAACTCATCTTGATCTAAGCCGAAGATCAAAATAACCGTGACAATCCAAAGGTGTCTCAACACGAACTCAACCGTGACCTACAATTTATGTCGCTCAATTATTATACCGTAAAGTACGATCGAATAGTGCGTGCGTCACAACTATTGAAATAGTATAAATATCCATACACATGTGATGAGAAATCCACTTGC
>BQNB010037394.1:0-41764 GCA_026074375.1 Tanacetum coccineum | reverse complement strand
AATTGGTATTGACACATATTGGTTGGTTATGCTTGTACGTATATAGTATTGGGGGAAATGTAATATCATGGGTTATGAAATATGTAGTATATCATCTAATATATATAATTCTATGTCTTATCAGAAACATGGTTCAAATACGACAACCTAACAACCCTCCTGATGTCGCAGAAATCATTGCTCAACAACTTCAGAACATCATCCCAAACATCGTGACTCAAGTGACTAACAACCTCAATAATGGCAATGGTAATGGAAATGGTGGAGGAAACAATGGTTGCACCTACAAAGTATGTACCTCGAGACTTTGACAGAACTGGTGGTGCGGTGGCGTTGACTAGATCGATTGAAATGATGGAATCCGTGATAGATAATAACGGATGTTTGGCTAATCAAAGGGTGAAGTATGCCGCGAGTTCGTTCATTGGCAAAGCTTTGACTTGGTGGAATACTCAAGTCCAAGCAAGAGGTCGAGATGCTGCTAATGCAATGGCGTAGGATGACTTCAAGGCATTGCTAACGACGGAGTTTTGTCCAAGCAATGAGATTGAGAAGTTAGAAGGCGAATTCTGGAATCATTCAATGGTTGGTGCTGATCATGCTGGATACACTGATTGATTTCAAGAGTTGGCAAAGTTGGTTCCATATTTGGTAACTCCTGAGGTGAAGCGTGCCACAAGGTACATTAATGGGTTGCCATATCAGATTCGTGGAATGCTACGAGCCACTCAACCTGCTACTATTCAAGCTGCTATTCTTACTGTTAGGATACTGACTGATGAGGCAGTCTACAGTGGTACTTTAGCTAAGGCTGGTGAGAAAAGGAAAGAAAGGGATGAGGCGAGTAAGTCAGAAAGTGTTGGAAAAGACGAAAAGAAAGCTAAAGGGGGACGAGGGTTTGTAGCAACAGTTCCTCCTAGAAGAAAAAATGGAAATTTTCCAAAGTGCGCTAGGTGTAAGGGTTTTCATGCTGAAAAAGGACCATGCATAGTGTGCTACAATTGCCAAAGGCCGGGTCACATGGCCAAAGACCGTAGAACACCGGTTAGGCATGCAGAGCCGATACGAGCAGTTAGGCCAAGAGATGGGCAGAGAGCTTGTTATGAGTGTGGAAGTTTGGATCACTTACGTCCAAATTGTCCTAAGTGGAACCGAGGACGTAATCAATCTGGAAATCAGCTACCGTTGGAAGGGAATAGGAGCACCCGAGGCAATGAGAACCGAGCTAGAGGAAGGGATTTCAATGTGAATGCTATTGATGCTCTTTAGGATCCTAACGTAGTGACAGGTACGTATTCCTTAAACAATCTCTACGCTAATGTGCTTTTCGATTCTGGTGCTGATTTTAGTTTTATATCCACTAAATTTACGCCCTTATTAAATGAGAAACCTAGAATTGCAAATCCTGGGTATGTGATAGAAGTAGCTAATGGTAAGAAGGATGAAGTTGATAGAATTTTCCGTGGCTGTAGACTAGAGTTAGGAGATTCTATATTCCCTATAGACTTGATACCATTAGGAAAAGGAAGTTTTGATGTGATAGTAGGAATGGATTGGTTGTTGAACCAAAAGGCTGTGATCGTGTGTCACGAGAAGATAGTTAGGATACATGTAGAAGAAGGTAAGGTACTTTGTGTTCAAGGAGAACGTAATGTCAGGAAGACAAAGACGTTAATGAGCACAAAGGAGAATGAACCGACGTTAAGCGATATACGTGATTTCGAGGACGTATTTCCGGATGACCTGTCAGGATTATCGCCACAACAACAAGTAGAGTTTCGTATAGATTTGATTCCTGGAGCGACGCCGGTAGCAAAGTCGCCATATCGACTAGCGCCTTCGGAGATGCAAGAACTGTCAGAGCAACTTCAAGAGTTGCAAGACAAGGGATTTATTTGGCCAAGTCACTCACCATGGGGAGTGCCATTTTTGTTTGTCAAGAAGAAGGATGGATCGTTTCGCATATGAATAGACTATCATGAACTGAACAGGTTGACCATCAAGAATCGTTATCCGCTCCCTAGGATTGACAATTTGTTTGACCAACTTCAAGGAGCGCGCTACTTCTCTAAGATAGACTTTTGATCTGGTTATCATCAACTGAGAGTGCATGATGATATCTCGAAGACCGCGTTCAGAACACGATATGGGCATTTTGAGTTTACGGTTATGCCATTTGGATTAACAAATGCACCCGCAGTTTTCATGGACTTAATGAACCGAGTATGCAAACTGTACCTGGATAAGTTTGTCATAGTGTTTATTGATGATATCTTGATATACTCAAAGACAAAGGAGGATCATGAAAATCATTTGAGATTGATGTTGGATTTGCTAAGGAAGGAGAAGCTGTATGCAATGTTCTCCAAGTGCGAGTTCTGGTTACAAGAGGTACATTTTCTTGGACACGTGGTAAATCACGATGGTATTCACATGGACCCAAGTAAGATTGAGGCGGTAAAAAGTTGGAAAGCCCCTATGACACCATCTGAAGTAAGATCATTTCTGGGATTGGCTGGATATTATAGACGTTTCATTGAGAATTTCTCCAAGATTGCTAAACCACTTACTTTGTTGACTTAGAAGAATCAGAAGTATGGGTGGGGTGAGAAGCAGGAGGAAGCTTTTCAAACGTTGAAGGATAATTTATGTAATGCACTAATATTGTCGTTACCAGATGGAGTAGAAGATTTTGTGGTTTATTGTGATGCGTCAAACCAAGGATTAGGATGTGTTCTTATGCAAAGGGATAAGGTAATCGCCTATGCATCAAGGCAATTAAATATCCACGAGAAGAACTACACGACTCACGACTTAGAGTTAGGCGCGGTGGTGTTTGCGCTAAAAATTTAGAGGCATTATTTGTATGGAACAAAGAGTGTTATCTATACAGATCATAAGAGCCTTCAACACATATTTGATTAAAAGTAGTTGAATATGCATCAAAGGAGATGGTTAGAGCTGTTTAGTGATTATAAATGTGAGATTAAGTACCCTCCTGGTAAAGCAAATGTAGTAGCTGATGCTTTAAGTAGAAAAGGAGAGAGTGAAGCCTTGACGAGTACGAGTGATGGATGTGACAATTCAGTCCGAAGTTAAAGGACTGATATTGGCAGATCAAGTTGAAGCGTTTAAGGATGAAAATGTGATAGCTAAAGGATTGAATGGTACGGACCAACAAATGGAAAAGAGAGAGGATGGAAGCCTACACTATATGGATCGTATATGGGTTCCATTAGTGGGTGGTGTAAGAACCAAGATCATGGTCGAAGCTCATAAGATGAGGTACTCTGTGCATCCCAGAGCGGACAAGATGTACTATGATCTTTGAGACATGTATTGGTGGCCGGGTATGAAAAGGGAGATTGCTATTTATGTTAGCAAGTGTTTGACATGTGCAAAGGTGAAGGAGGAGCATCAAAGACCGTCAGGTTTATTGCAACAACCTGAGATACCTGAGTGGAAGTGGGAGAAAATAGCTATGGACTTTCTAACAAAGTTGCCAAGGTTAAGTAGTGGTCATGATGCGATTTGGGTCATAGTTGATAGGTTGACCAAATCAGCGCATTTCTTGGCAATACAAGAGGATTATAGTATGGAAAAGTTAGCATGGTTGTACATCGATGAGATTGTTGCACGACATGGTGTACCAACATCGATTATTTTTTATAGGGATGGACGTTTTACGTCAAGGTTTTGGCAAACGATGCAAAAAGCGTTGGGAACGTGTTTAGATATGAGTACGGATTATCATCCTCAGATGGATGGACAAAGCGAGCGTACAATACAAACGTTAGAGGATATGTTGAGAGCGTGTGTGGTTGATTTTGGTGGAAGTTGGAATATTCATTTGCCATTGGCTGAATTTTCCTATAACAATAGTTATCATTCGAGCATTCGTTGTGCTCCTTTTGAGGCGTTGTATGGAAGGAAGTGTAGGTCGCCGGTATTGTGGGCTGAGATAGGAGATAGCGGATTAATTGGACCGGAGTTGGTGCAAGAAACAACTGATAAAGTGGTTGTGATTAGAGATAGGCTTAAAGCTGCTAGAGATCATCAGAAGAGCTATGCAGATAATAGAAGGAAACCTTTAGAGTTTCAAGTTGGTGATCATGTAATGTTGAAAGTCTCACCTTGGAAAGGTGTAGTACGGTTTGGAAAGAAAGGAAAGTTAGCTCCAAGATTTGTAGGACCTTTCGAGATACCTATTTAGATATGATTTGGTCCTGATGGACATATAGGTTGAGATTACCTAAAGAATTGTGTAGTGTGCATGACACGTTTCATGTGTTAAATCTAAAAAAGTGTTTAGCTGATGCAAATTTGCAGGTGCCGTTGGATGAGATTAAGGTAGATAAGACCTTACGTTTTGTAGAAGAGCCTTTAGAGATTATGGACCATGAGGTCAAAACTCTTAAGCATAGTAAAATACCTATTGTGAAAGTACGATGGAATTCCAAGCGTGGACCAGAGTTTACCTGGGAACGTGAGGATCATATGAAGGCTAAGTATCCCTAGTTGTTTGAAAATGTTATTGTCGAGACTAATGGTTAAAATCTCGGGACGAGATTTCTTAAAGGAGGGGATACTGTGACAAATTAGATTTTAGCAGGTTAGTTAAAGCCTGTATAATTCAGTTTATGTGTGTCATTATGTGTTTTATGTGTTTTATATGTGTATGAGATAGAAGTACATGAGTGATGAATCATGGTACTTGTGGAAATGAAATCATTAGAAGCTTTGCGTAGTTTCAAATGTCGTGTACGTAATATTCTGTGTACGTACTATGTATATGTAATTCATATTATATATATTAGTTTAGTATTTTATAGATTGTAGAGTACTTTTTATTTTTTAAAATAGTTAGAATGTGAATGTTAGTTGAAACTAGTTAGAAAAATTAAAGGTTTAAGCAATATAATTAAACGGTTTTTACTTAGAAAAAACATTTCGCCAGTGGCGCACTGCCCACGCGTCAGATTCTCGAAATGTTTTCTTTGGGATTTTGACTTTTTAAATACCCGCACTTGTTAAACCCCCAATTGTACTTCACACTATGACGTTTCAATCATTCTTACACTCAAGGTCAACCAACTCAAATAACCATTTGATAAAAACATTTGTGAAGTATTTAAAAGCCTTTTGCATATCCGACAATGTAAAGAGAGAAAAGAGTTATTGGAAAGGGGTATTTGGGGTATTCTTCAAAGTGTAACTAGCTGAGTGAGGATCCAACTAAAGGTTTGAAAGAGCTAGTTAGAGTACAAGAGAATATTGTTAGAATATTCTTTGCTTAGAGAGAAATAGAGAAAAATATAAAATTTGAATTTCAAATTAAATTAGCCACGTGTTGGATAAAAGAGAATAGGTTGTTAATGAGTTGGCATCATGTGATAGAAAGGAACCTATTGATCTTGATTTGAAATGGATGGTGAGGATGTTAAGAAGAGAGGTAAGTTGGATTGGTGAAGTGGCAAGATCAATGGTAGAAAGAGAGGTGTGTTTGTTGTGTGAGTGAGAAGTGTTTGATTATGAGAGAAGTTGTGTTTGTTTGAGATGAGAGTTCAATCTAAGGGTGGAGAAGAGAATGAGGTATATTGGATTAATGAGGTGGCTTGATCAAGGGTAGAAGAGAAAGTGTGTTTGTTTGAAATCAATCCAAGGGTGGAGAAAAGAATGAGGTATCTTGGATTGATGAGATGGCTTGATCAAGGGTGAAGATGAAAGTGTATGAAATTCAAATGTTATAAGGAAGAAGGTGAATAGTAGATGTGTGGTGGAGAATGTTTTGATAAGATGTGGAAAAGACTTTGTTAGTAATGTTGGGAACAAGAAGTACAACAAGTATAAAGAGAGTACATTATGTAAGGGAATGTGAGTTTGCATGTGGGTATTGTTTAGGGAAAGTTTATGTGAAGGAAGCTTTATGCTTGGAGATGATTTTGAAGATGAAGAATGAAGATGATGAAGATAAGGATGAAATCAAAGGATTTGTTTGGGTTTATGATCACATTGCCAATAAGAGAGAAAAGAGTGGGCATATGTGATTATGGGATTGTTTAAGAGATGAGGAATGTTTAGAGTGAGTGTGGAGGATATAATCATTTGTTAGAAAAAGGGTAAACAAATTATTAGGAAGAATGGGTTGATAGGATGGTGTAGATAGTGATGTGGACTTGTACCTATGTGGAATACATGTGAGTTTGTAAAAATTTAATAGGTAAGGATAATGAAGAAACTCAAAGCATGATTAATATCAATAACACAAACTCAAATAGTCTTAAGACTTTAATCCATGATAATAACCAATTGATTTGTCTTCAATAATCTTCTTGATGCAAAACAAGCATGTGCTTTGGAATCTCAATTAAGCATTATCACAAATCGGGAAGGATTGCATTTACGCAAAGTGACACTTTATCTTTAGTTTTGGACCAATAAGGAATAGTAAAACATGTTACGTGTTAGAACAATGTAAATCCAGATTAGTTAGTAAATCCAGATTAAGGTCAAATAAATATCTTGTTTGATGGTATGTTGAAAATATGATCATACTAGGTTTAGAAAGATGTTTTGGCATTGGTAGAGGCGTTTGATAAAGTATTTGAGTTAGAATTTTGTTGAAAAATATGAGGATTCGTTTTTGCTCCTCTCTAAGTCTAAACCTCATTTAGAGTGTTCATAAATGCTCAAATATCATATACATACCTTTATTGAAGTTTCTACATGTGTCGGGTAAGAGGAAAGCCAACGTTGCAAAATCCATAAATTTGATTTTGTGAGTGATGCGACCCTCACGCGTCAGCGCGCCAAAATTATGTCTTGATTCCTTGTTCAACTTGTAGGTCTTCTTTTTCCCTTTCCGTGGCCTTTTGAATCAACTCAATCGAAGTCCGGATGAAGTAGTCATGGCCAAAATATTAAAGCATCTTCTGCGGTCATCATATAAACTTGACTTCTTCTTTTGGCTTTGTTTCTTCACTTAATTCTATTCTAACGCATATATAAGGTGTGTTCCTATCTTTCAAGCTTTCGATAATGATTTTATGTGTCTCCTATTATATATTTTCATCATCAAAATACAAAGGAGACCTTAGTCATCATCTTGCACCAACAATCTCCCCTTTTTTAATGATGACAAATATATTTTCGAAAGCAAATGAAGTTACTACGAAGCATGAAAGGCGAGCACCCTTTGATGAGGCATACATCATGAGTGTTAGGATTAAAAGCCTCTTGATGCTGTTTGGAAGTTACTACTGCTAGTGGAAGTTAAGACTGCTAAGGTTTGTGTTACTGCTGCTAAGCATAAATTAGTACTGTTAGTAATCTTAATGAAAAATATGCTAAGTAGTTAGTACTGCTAGTTACTACTGCTAGTGTACGTTACTACTGCTAGTGTATATTACTACTGCTAGTTACTACTGCTAGTAATGTTAGTACTGCTAGAGTAAAGTTAGTACTGCTAGTGTAACTTAGTACTGCTGGTGAAGATTGAAGAAAACTTTCTAAGTAGTTAATGCTGCTTGTACATAGTTAGTGCTGCTGGTACAAAAGTTACTACTGTTGGTGTTGAAAGTTAATGCTGCTGGTATAAAAGTTACAACTGCTGAAAGGATAAAGACTGCTCAGAGAAAAGATAAAGATTGCATATGGGATATGTATGAGATATTTTTGTAAAAGATACGTATAAGTTATTTGTTTAGAAGATCATGATAACTTAGGAAAATATTGTAATCCCATTGTGACTCCTTGGTGTATAAAAGGAGGTCCTAGGGTATAGAATTCTATGTATCAAAGTATCAAATCAAGTCATTCATAGAATTGTCATAGCTTCAAGGTTTTGTAACCCTAATACTAGTTAGAGTATTCGTATTAATATATTGAAGCTTTTGTTTGTTAATCTGTGTGTTCATTAGAATTACTATTTCATTGAAGAATTCTTCTTATATTAAAGATTAGATTCCACATAATCTTTAGTATTATCAAACAAAGTTTCTAATATAGTTGTGTAGGATTTATCTTGCATAACTAAACCTTACACAAGATAAGGAATTCAAATATCCATTGAAGTGGGATCAACAAGTGGTATCAGAGCTTGTTGATCTGAGAAACTTTGCTAAGAAGACATGGATCAAGACTTAATACATATGGTGACTGCATCAAAAGTGCATATGCTCAAACCAGGTGAGTATGAGCTTTGGAGGATGAGGATGGAACGGTATATCCAGATGGTTGATTATTCTCTATGGTAAGTCATAGAGAATGGTAATGCACCTCCAATAACAAAACTTGTTGAAGGTGTTAAGACTATAATTGCTTCTTTAACTGTTAAAGAAAAGGCACAAAGGAGGTTAGAGCTGAAGGCAAGAAGCACTTTATTGATGGGCATCCCTAATGAACATCAATTGAAGTTTAACTCCATCAAAGATGCCAAGTCATTGTTGTAGGCTTTTGAGAAGATGTTTAGAGGGAATGCTGCTACTAAAAAGACTCAGAGGAATAATCTAAAGCAGCAATATGAAAATTTTACTGCATCTAGTCCAAAGGTGTTAGATCAAACCTTTGATAGGCTTCAAAAGCTTATCAATCAGTTGGAGATTCATGGTGAAAGTATCTCACAAGAAGATGTGAATCAAAAGTTCTTAAGAAGTCTGTCACTAGAATAGAACACACATACCAATGTGTGGAGGAACAAGCCTGAGATAGATACATTAAGCTTGGATGATCTTTATAACAACCTAAAGATCTATGAACCAGAGGTCAAAGGAACATCAAGCTCAAGCAAAAACATACAAAAAGTAGCCTTTATATCCTCAAACAACACCAGCGGTACAAATGGATAAGTTAATACTGCTCATGGTGTTACAACTGCTAGCACTCAAGCTACTCCTGTTAACTCAACAACAATTGATAACTTGAGTGATGCTGTTATCTATACTTTCTTTGCAAGTCAACCAAACAGTCCACATCTTGACAATGAGGACTTGCAACAAATTAATCCTGATGATTTAGAAGAGATGGACTTGAGGTGGCAGATAACTATGCTAACAATTAGGACAAGGAGATTCTTGAAGAATACTGGAAGAAAGCTTATTGTGAATGGTACTGAAACCATTGGGTTTGATAAGTCCAAGGTAGAGTGTTATAACCGCCACAAAAGGGGACATTTTGCAAGGGAGTGCAGGGCTCCAAGGAACTAAGAAAACGGGTATTGGGAGAACACAAGAAGTATGCCAGTGGAGACAACTACTTCTAATTCTTTGATCTCATGTGATGGTGTTTATAACACCCCCATTTTTGACATATAGCAGCGGAAGCTAATCTGGGGTATTATTTCATAGTACAACAGTCATAATCATAGAAAACGACTCGAAAGAGACGTTTTTAAAAGATAAGTTATCATTCATTATTTCATCAGAGTTTTTACAAACAGAGGTCCCAAAATCTACATGAAAACATAAAGTTTGAATGATAACAGTTTAGCCATCTTCAAGTCCGTGCCACTCCGTGCCATAAGATGTTCAGTTACCTGAGATAAACATGCTAAAAAGTCAACACAAAGGTTGAGTGAAATTCATAGGTTTATAGTAAACAGTTTTGAATACAAGCTCAATAGTGGGTTACGTTGTTATACACCCATAGTTTGTAATAATTGCAACACATACAATTATCATGAAAAATAGTATTATTGCCCTAAGCTCATGACACCGAAACCTTAGGTTAAATAATCACAAATAATTGCCCCAACGGGTGTCTTTGCCAAAACACCCGTAAAGTTATTCAAATGTGTGCTATTGGTTACCGACAGTATAGGTACACCAACGGGGAGTCCAGTCCTAAATAGATCTATTCACAGCATTCACGCTTACCCCGACGAGTAATTAATGGTTCATGATAGTGGGGACTTAATGGCAAAAGTATGGACTTAGGCAATAATGTATCAGGATAGCATACAGAAAAATACTTGCATTCATGGTTTATAGCATGTATCCCCCTCGCGGGTTTATGAAACATTTAAAAGATTGAATGCGAGGCTATGAACTCACCTTAACAGTACAGGGAAATCCGATTGATGGCAAAAGTATATGAAATGAAAGTAACGGCTTCGCCACACAACCTGGGTAATATGTCAAGTCTTAGTTTGATATGTTTTATGTCATAAAGCCTTTAATGTAATATCATTTTGATTGAAACATTATGGAAATATCGTATCACTGTTCGGGCCATCATAATTCAGAGGTCATGTAGTAAACGTTTGAGGAGCCAGGACACTTTAAATCGTAAATCCAGCAAACTCGTCAAAACGTATACCCAAATGGAACTCCTCACATGAAGCTCCCTAGTAATGTGATACATTATAGTTTTAAGTTTCTTCAAAAGTTAGTCGATGATAAATTACGTTTAATATAATACGTAATTAATTTATAATACGTCGATCGTTAATTAATAACGATAAATGTGTTGAGGTTTAATAAAATCGGGTTTTATAATATTTATTTATATTTTTATAATTTATATAAAAATATAATATTTTATATTTTTAAGAATATCAAATTGGCAATAATTACCCTTGGATTATAATTAATTACATAATTAACCTTATATATATATAAAGTATATATAATTTAAACCTTTAACTTTGAAACTTGGCAAAATAGGTCCTTATAGTTATAACTTTAAGAAAATGACATTTTCAGCCCCTTTAGTTATAAATTTCAGAAAGTTACGATATATACCCCTTGCATGGAATACTTTTGCAAAACAAGTCCAAAATGCCATGCAAGCTTATTTTAGGATTCCAAATGATATTTGCAGGTTATAGCTTATTAGTATAAGCTAAAATAAGAAGTTTTAACGTAACAAAAGTTTAGAAAAAGGATCCGTTAGCTAGAAAATCAAAACGGGTCGTTTTTAGGGTTTTTATTAAAAACGCATGGTTTTTAAGCTCAAATCTTTTAACAAGAGTTCATACATGATCTAATAAGCCTTATAAGAGTTATAAAACAGAATGATAGCTTATTGAACGAGAATTTGAGCTTACGGGTTGAGAAATGGGTCGAATGGGGTTTTTAGCACTCGTACGCCTAGTAACGACTTGCAAGGCTTCGTTTCTTGACTTCTTGGCTTTGTTCCTAGTCTTGTGACTTCTCTTGCTTCTCCTTGATCCTTCTTAAGACTCCATTGATGAATATGATAGAAATTTGAGGTGTGAGTTGAATGAGAAGGGTGCGTCCCCTTTTATAGTGTCGAAATCCCTTGGTGCCCAATCTTGGGATCTTGCTTAGTGTCATAGCTAGTGGTGATGACAATGGAGAGCTAGTAGGATGAGTCTTATAAGCTAGAAACTAGCCATGAAGTGTTGGAGGGGTGTTTGTGGTCGCGGCTTACAAGGAGCAACAAGGGGGTGATGTGGCTTTCTTGGTGGCCAAGGATTGAAAGGGAGGTGCTTGTAAGCTGCTTTGAGGTGAAGTAGCTTAGTCATGGAGGTGGTATGGTGCTTGGTTTGATTTAAGATGGGTAGAAATGGTAGGAAAAAGTTTTGTAACGGGTTAGGGTTTGAGGTTTTTAATTCCTGTACATTGGAGTAATAAGGAGAGAAATGACATTTAAATGTTGTGCATTGTGATCTTATATCATGTGTTGATTTTTTTGTAAGAAAAACGTAAGTAAAACGGCTTATTTGAATTCGTGCTTAATGACTTGTACATTGTGCATTAAAGAGCTTGTACCTTATTTTGGAGGGAATTTATATTTGAATTTTATGCATAGATTACTTGTACATATGCCTTGTTTGCTTGTACATTGATTTTGAATGTTTACATAAAATTAGGTTTTAGGCATAAACGTTAACGGATAACGTTCATTTGATAATATCGTTATGTTAATTAGATAACGTACATGATAAAATGGATAATAGATTATTGACTTGATATGTTATGATGTTTGCTTGATATAAACATAGGTAGAGATTGCATAGGTGGTTGCGTGAGCTCGTTTACTTTAGTTATGCAAGTTACGTTGCATAATGGAATAAAGCAAAAAATTTCCCTGTATAAAGGTGGTATATAAAGATGTTACATTGCATCTAATTTAATAGATGGATATTACATTGCATCTAATTTAATAGATGGATATTGATGAAAATTGCGGGTTGTTATAGTCCCCCATCCTTACAGAAATCTCGTCCCTAGATTTAATTGGATTTGGAAGTGATATTGGAAAATAGATGAGGATATTTGGCACGAATTTCATCTTCGAGTTCCCACATAAATTCTGGTCCTCTTTTAGAGTTCCATCGTACTTTGACTATAGGAATACGACTTTGTCTTAGTTGCTTGATTTCTCGATCCATAATCTCCACTAGTTCTTCTACAAAGTTAAGTTTGTCATTGAGCTGAAGCTCTTTCATTGGAATGACAAGGGATTCGTCAGATAAGCATTTCTTTAGATTAGAAATATGGAAAGTACTATGGACATTACTGAGCTCTTTAGGAAGCTCTAGTTTGTATGCCACTAGACCGACTCTTTTAAGAATCTTAAATGGTCTAATATACCGAGGATTAAGCTTTCCTTGCTTTCCAAAACGAATGAAACCTTTTCGAGGTGATACTTTTAACAAAACACGATCTCCAACTTGAAATTCTAAAGGCTTTCGCCTAACATTGGCGTAACTACTTTGCCGATCTCTTGCAGCCTGCAAGCGTTGTTGAATTTGCACTATCTTTTCAGTGGTTTCATGAATTATTTCTGGTCCCGTGAGTTAAACATCTCCAACTTCGGCCCAACAAACAGGTGATCTGCACTTTCGACCATAGAGTGCTTCAAATGGTGCTGCCTTAATACTGGCATGATAACTGTTATTGTAAGAGAATTCCACCAATGGTAAGTGTCCTTCCCATCCTTTTCCAAAGTCTATGACACAGGCTTGAAGCATGTCTTTGAGTGTTTGGATGGTTCTTTTACTTTGTCCATCGGTTT
Source organism: Tanacetum coccineum (assembly GCA_026074375.1). Classification (NCBI taxonomy): domain Eukaryota; kingdom Viridiplantae; phylum Streptophyta; class Magnoliopsida; order Asterales; family Asteraceae; genus Tanacetum; species Tanacetum coccineum. The sequence goes on along the minus strand of BQNB010037394.1, from coordinate 28,783 downwards.
TGGGATGATATGTCGTACTCATGTCTAATTGAGTACCCAAGGCACTTTGTAATGATTGCCAGAATCTGGATGTGAAATGACTGTCACGATCCGAGATGATGGATATTGGCACACCATGCCAGGAGACTATTTCTTTGATGTATAACCTGGTAAGGGTTTCCATACTATCTGTCTCTCGGGTAGGTATGAAATGTGCGGATTTTGTAAGGCGATCGACAATGACCCAAATTGTGTCATGTCCGTTTGATGTTTTGGGAAGTTTTGTAACGAAGTCCATTGTTATTCTTTCCCATTTCCACATAGGAATCTCTGGTTGTACCAGTAAGCCGGATGGCTTCTGACATTCTGCCTTAACTCTAGAACATGTCAAACATTTGCCAACATATTCCGCGATGATTGCCTTCATGTTAGGCCACCAATAGAGTTTCTTTAGATCCTGGTACATTTTGTCAGAACCTGTGTGAATGGAATACTTCAATTTATGAGACTCATGCATGATTAAGTCTCTCAAACCACCAAAAAGTGGTAGCCAACTTTAATTTTTAATACAACGAGTTCCATCAGGACGAATTTCAAATGATTTGTCCATCCATTGTAGGTTTTCGGCTTTGATGTTTTCTTCCTTGATTGCTTCGGTTTGAGCTTTGAGGATTTGAGTTGATAATTTTGGGTGAAGGGTCATGATCAATGATCTGATTCGGAGTAGTTCCTTTCGGCTTAAGGCATTTGCTATGACATTTGCTTTTACAGGATGGCAGCGGATCTCACAATCGTAATCTGCAAGCAATTCTAACCAACGGCGTTGCCTCATATTTAATTCTTTATGATGAAGAATATGTTAAAGGCTTTTGTGATAAGTGAAAACTGTACACTTTGTACCGTATAGATAGTGTCTCTAGATTTTAAGAGCGAATACGACTGCTCCTAATTCAAGATCATGAGTGGTGTAGTTTTCTTCGTGAGGCTTGAGTTGTCGGGACGCATATGCAATGACTTTTTCTTTTTGCATTAATACTGCTCCCAGACCTTGAAGAGATGCATCACAGTAAACGACAAAGTCATCGTTTCCTTCTGGTAATGCTAAGATTGGAGCTTCACAAAGTTTTTGTTTTAGCAATTGGAAAGCCGTCTCTTGATCTTTTTCCCAGATATACTTCTTGTTTTTCTAGGTTAATTTAGTCAAAGGCTTTGCAATTTTTGAGAAACCTTGGATGAATCTTCGGTAATAGCCGGCGAGTCTTAAGAATTGACGAACTTCCGTGGGTGTAGTGGGAGATGCCCAGTTCTTAACTGCTTCAATCTTGGCGGGGTCAACATGAAGTCCTTGACTATCAATTAAGTGTCCAAGAAATTGCACCATGCGGATCCAGAAATCACACTTGGAGAACTTGGCATATAGTTTCTCTTTTCTGAGTAATTCTAAGATTATTCTCAGATGATTTGCGTGTTCTTCTTCGTTACGAGAGTAGATGAGAATATCATCGATGAATACTATTACGAATTTGTCCAAGTATGGTTTACATACGCGGTTCATGAGATCCATGAATACAGCAGGTGCGTTAGTTAAACCAAATGGCATAACTTGAAATTCATAGTGTCCGTATCTTGTTCTGAAAGCAGTCTTAGGAATATCTTCATCCCTCACTCTCAGTTGATGATAACCTGATCTTAGGTCGATTTTTGAGTAGACACTCGAACCTTGAAGTTGGTCGAATAAGTCATCGATTCTGGGTAATGGGTAACGATTCTTTACAGTAAGTTTATTCAACTCCCGGTAATCGATACACATTCTGAAAGATCCGTCTTTCTTTTTAACAAATAAGACAGGAGCTCCCCAGGGTGAAGTACTTGGTCGTATAAAACCTCGGTCTGACAATTCTTGAAGTTGATTAGATAGTTCCTGCATTTCTGAAGGAGCTAATCTATAAGGTGCGCGGGCTACAGGTGCTGCTCTAGGAATTAGATCGATTTGGAATTCTACTTGGCGAACGGGAGGGAGGCCAGGTAGATCTTCAGGAAAAACTTCTGGGAATTCTCTAACTACTGGGTATTTATTAGTCTTTCTCGTCTGACTTCTTCTCTATTAATTGGGATACGAAAACTTGACATCCTCTGGATATATACCTTTCGGTTTTTATACAGGATATGAGGCTTAGTCGAGTTTTACTTTGATCACCTTGAATGATCAAAGTTTCATCGTCAATAGGAATGTAACGACTTTCTCGTCACATAGAATTTTGGCATGATACTTGGAAAACTAGTCCATACCGATGACAACATCAAAACTACCTAGTTTAATCGGCATGAGACCGATTTCGAAAGATTGATTTAGCAAGGTTAGGGTGCAACCCTAGATAACGGTGTTTGTGCTTACTAGGTTTCCGTCAGCCATTTCGATATCGTAAAAGGTATTGTAATAGGCGGGATATTTAGCATAGAGGCAAGAGATGTGGATATGAAGCTTTTATCGGCTCCGGAATCGAATAATACTCTAGCTAAATGCTGGTTTAGGAGAAACATACCCGTAACTATGTTCGGGTCTTGATGAGCATTCATATCCCTTAGCATGTAGGCTCTTTCTTGGGCATTGATGTTGGTCTTTCGGCACTGATTTATATAATGCCCTTTTTCTCCACAAGCAGGACAAATAATAGTCACTGGTAGTTGATTACTTCTAGTGGCTGGCCTCTTGTTTTGGCAGTTCTTGGTCAAATGGCCCACCTTGTTGCAAGTATTACACTTAACAGTATAAGGTCCGGTGTGATGGAGATCACATTTTCTACATAATGGGAGGTTTCCGGCATACCTATTGTTCTCAGTAAGAGTGGCAGTCTACGCTTTGACAGCTTCTTGCCTCCGGTTCTGTTGGGGTTGGTGATTGTTGTAGTGGTTGTTGGTGTTGGTGTTGCGGTAGTTGTTATTGTTGCGGTAATTATTGTTGTGGAAAGTTCTTCTGTCGTCAAACTTTCGTTTATGATCACTTGATACTTGTACCGAAGTATGCTTTGTTACTTGATCCATTAGCCTTTGGGCTATGTTAATGGCTTCCTATAAAGTTTGAGGCTTCGAGGCGGTAACATTCCTGATATGTGAGAAATCACATATCCGTTTTATATCAAAAATGACCCTTAAAAAATGAAAATGTGCAAAATTATGCTTGTATATTGTGTATTTTATCTTTTGTAATGTGTAGGTACGGATATTACAAAAATCACAAGAAAAGAGCAAAAAACCAGGCAAAAATGAACACGAGACGGAAAGAGTACACAAGAGCCGGGAATTTATCAAGCAAAGGTCAACAAAAGTCAACCAAATGGCCCTTATTGTTAAAACCTTTTTCACCAAAAGTCCCTAAACCAATAACACCGTTAGTCCTTTAATACTTAGGGACTAACGGTCGTTAAGTCCAAATTTACCCTTAACAATTAACCAAACCCAAAACCATATTACCGAGCCTAAATAAAACCTTGGCCCGTTTACCCTTAAAGCCCATCGTTCTTATTCACCATGCGTCAAAATCAGTAGGTAAAACCCACTTATCCTACATGGCTTAAATGATTCGAGTACTAAGCTCCATGTCAGCAAGAGAAACGTCATCCAAAGGCAATGATTGGCTAAGGTTACAACATGGAATGGCACGTGTATTTCAAAGAAATACACCAAATGAAGATTTTTACATTAAAATCAGTGCAAAAGAAGCACAAGGCTCCAAACAAATGGGATTGTCACGATGGCAATCCGTGTGCTTCTATTCTCATCCAAGGGCTTTAAATCAGGATCCAATGATTGGTTAAAAATCAAAGGCTAAGATTAAAAGCTAGGGGAGCGTCTAAAGGAGCTAGAAGCATCCACTCTTGCCTATAAAAGGAGCTCACCTCACTCACAGAAAAAGAGTTATCGAGTGTAGCTTTTAGCTTATGAATTTTAGCTTATTGTAACATTTTTAATATTGTTTTCAATTAATGTAACTCTCTTTTCAAGCTTGTATTCAGTTTTCATAATCAATAAATGAGACATTGATATGATGATAGTCAAGTACCCCGCTAAGAGACTGTACGACTACTAGGATCAGTAGGCTCTGGTTTCCCCGGGAGCATGGGAAAGCTCCATAGAGTTTAGCTACATGGCACATCAGAGGATTATGCATTACTCTCTATAGTGATTGATCAGTAGCAGTGATTTCATAGTTGCAAGCACTGACCATTGAACAGGAGTCAGAACTATGACTTAGAGATGCTTACAGGCAACCACTATGAGGCAGGCAGAGATGCAGCATTACAGACATTTGACCGTACCCGACAGGAGCAGCTTGTGCAGACTTTGACATTGATGCAGTCACTACGGGGACAGGTAACCACTCTACAGGGACAGGTGACAGCACTGCAGGGACAGCAGGGACCCTCTGGAGGTCCAATATAGCTAGTTTCACCGAAGGAGGCCGGTAGTAGTTCATAGATCATGTTATGGCTAGTTGTTTTGTATATAGCCTACTAAGTATTACGAGTAACTCTTGGCTAGTAGGGCTCTAGGTTTATGTTGTATTTTGTAACCTAATCGTTGTAAACCTTTTGTATCTGAACAAAACCATGTATGGGTTTTCGAAATATAATATGGAAGTTTTTATGTTATGTCACGATTGTAATCGAAATTTATCATGAATGAATTGTCGATTTAGCTATATCATTTGGTAGATTTAATTATCAGTTGTGCATTCCACTGTGTGATGTGATCTCGCTTTACTTATTATGTATATGTCATGTCACAGTTATGATTTTATGAAATCTAACGAGTATTATATTTTCTTGTGATATTGAAGAAAATAGCACCAAAAAGAAAGACAAGGTCAACACCAGAAACAACAACTACCACCACATCTGTCACTAATGCCCAACTTCAGGCAATGATTAATCAAGGTGTCACTGCTGCAACTAGCACACGTGATGCAAACTAGGAATGGCGATGACAAAGCCATACCTCGGAACTAGGTGTCAGGAAGTCTAAAACACGCGTTGACAAGAGTGCACATAACAAGACTCATGAATGTGCCAACCTTTATTTACAAAGGCACTGAGGGAGTCATGAATTAAATCAATGGTTGAAAGTATGGAGACTGATTTCACATAAGCAACTGCTCTATGGATAATCAGATCAAGTTTTCCACTTGTACTCTTCTCGCAGGTGCTTTGACGTGGTGGAACTCCCACGTTAGGATTGTTGGTCAGGATGTTGCCGTAAAGCAATGACCTTAGACATATTGAGAAAAGAAAATGACTGACAAGTTACTGTCGAGGACTGAGATAAAGAAGCTCGAGGTTGAAGTATGGTAATTGAAAGTGAAAATACCAGATGTGACTTGGTACATCACTGATCCAAGAACTAGCACTACTGTGTGTTAAAATGTTTCCTGAAGAATCGAACAAGGTTGAAAGGTATGTCGGTGGGTTGCCCGACATGATTCAGGGAAGTGTTGTGGCATCGAAACCGAAAACCATGCAGGAGGCTACTGAAATGGCATCCGAACTGATGGATAAGAAAATCAACACTATCGCTGAAAGGCAGGCTGAAAACAAGCGGAAGTTTGATGACACTTCCAAGAACAACCAGAACCATCCACAGCATAACAAAAGGCAGAATACTAGCAGAGCCTACACTGCGAGATCTAGTGATAAGAAACAGTGTGGAGGATTTAAACCTCTATGTCCCAAATGCAATTATAACCATAACGATCCATGTGCTCCAAAATGCTACAAGTGCAACAAATTTGGTCACTTGGGGCGTAATTGTAGAAGTTCAGCAAGTGTTAATCTGGGTAGTAACCAAAGAGGAATTGGGACAGGTCAAGGGCCTACTTGCTTCGAGTGTGGGGTTCGGAGACACTTCAAGACGGACTGTCCGAAGCTGAAGAACAACAACAACAACCGTGGTAATCAGGTTAGAAATGCCAATGCTCCAGCAAAGGTGTATGCAGTAGGGCATGCGAGGACAAACCCAGATTCTAATGTCATGACGGGTACGTTCCTTCTCAACTGCCGATATGCTTCTATCTTATTTGATACTGATATCACACCATCTACCTTGGATTACTATTATGATGTTGAACTAGCCGACGGAAGAATAATTGGGTTGAACACTATTCTTAGGGGTTGTATATTAAATCTCCTGAACCACCCATTCAACATAAATTTATAATTGGTATGGATTGGCTGGCGAGGTACAAAGCGATCATTGTGTGTGCCGAGAAGATTATTCGCATCCCCTGGGGAAATGAAACTCTAATCGTTCATGGTGACGGGAGTAACCGGGGAAATGAGACACGATTAAACATCATCTCGTGCACCAAAACTCAAAAATATTTGCTAAAAGGATGTCCTATCTTTTTGGCACATGTTACTACGAAAAAGGCAGAAGACAAGTCAGAGGAGAAGTGACTTGAGGATGTACCCATTGTCCGAGATTTTCCCGGTGTATTTCCTGAGGACTTGTCGGGTCTTCCTCCAACTCGACAAGTGGAGTTTCGAATTGATTTGGTACCTAGTGCTGCACCTGTAGCACGGGCACCTTATCGATTGGCGCCTTCCAAAATGAAAGAGTTGTCGGAGCAACTGCAAGAGTTATCTGACAAAGGCTTTATAAAACCCAGTTCCTCACCCTGGGATCTCCGGTCTTGTTTGTCAAGAAGAAAGACGGATCATTCCGGATGTGCATTGATTACCGGGAATTGAATAAAATAACGGTGAAGAACCGTTATCCACTTCCAAGAATTGATGATCTATTTGATCAGCTTCAAGGGTCGAGTGTTTACTCGAAGATCAACCTAAGGTCAGGTTATCACTAACTGAGGGTTCGAGAAGAAGACATTCCAAAAACCGCTATCAGAACTCGTTACGGCCATTATGAATTTCAAGTTATGCCATTTGGTTTGACGAACGCACCTGCCGTATTCATGGACCTTATGAATCGGGTGTGCAAACCATATCTGGATAAATTCATAATTGTCTTTATTGATGATATTCTGATATATTCAAAGAACAAGCAAGAACATAAAGAGCACCTTAAGCAAATATTAGAGTTGCTTAAGAAAGAGGAGTTGTATGCCAAGTTTTCCAAGTGTGAATTTTGGATTCTTAAAGTACAGTTCTTAGGTCACGTGATTGATAGTAAGGGCATTCACGTGCATCTTGCCAAGATCGAATCCATTAAAGATTGGGCATCTCCTAAGTCACCAACAGAGATTCGTCAATTTTTAGGTCTTACTGGTATTACCGAAGATTCATTGAAGGGTTTTCGAAGATCGCCAAACCAATGACCAAGCTTACTCAGAAGAAGGTCAAGTTTGTTTGGGGTGATAAACAAGAAACAGCTTTTCATTTGTTGAAGCAGAAGTTGTGTAGTGCACCAATCCTGGCCTTACCTGAAGGAAGCGAAGATTTTATCGCATACTGCGATGCTTCAAAGAAGGGTTTGGGCGATGTGTTAATGCAAAGAGAAAAAGTGATTGCTTATGCATCATGCCAACTGAAGATCCATAAGAAAAACTATACAACTCATGATTTGGAACTTAGAGCAATAGTGTTCACTCTTAAGATTTGGAGGCACTACCTATATGGAACCGAGTGCACGGTGTTCACTGATCATAAGAGCTTACAACACATTCTTGATCAGAATGAACTAAACATGAGACAACGTTGATGGTTAGAGCACGATTGCGATATTCGTTATCACCCAGGGAAAGCAAATGTCGTTGCTGATGCTTTAAGTAGGAAGGAACGAGAACCACCATTAAGGGTTCGAGCCCTAGTCATGACTATTGGCTTGGATCTTCCTAAACAAATTCTGAATGCTCAGACTGAAGCTCGGAAGCCGAAGAACCTCAAGAACAAAGATGTTGGAGGTATGTTGGTTGAAAATTCTAAAGATCCAAAGAAATTCAGAACGAAAAAGTTAGAACCACGAGCGGATGGAACTCTATGCTTCAATGGCAGGAGTTGGTTACCAAGTTATGGCGACTTGAGGACTATGATTATGCACGAGTCCCACAAGTCAAAATACTCTATCCATCTGGGTTTCGACAAGATGTATCAAGATATGAAGAAGCTATATTGGTGGCCCAATATGAAGGCAAACATCGCCACCTATGTTAGCAAGTGTTTGACCTGTGCTAAGGTCAAGGCTGAACATCAAAGGCCATCAGGATTGTTGGTACAGCCCAAGATACCTGAATGGAAATGGGACAACATCACTATGGATTTTGTCACTAAGCTTCCTAAGTCGTCGCAAGGCTACGACACCATTTGGGTGATTGTTGACCGACTCACTAAGTCTGCTATCTTCGTACCAATGAGAGAGACTGATCCTATGGATAAACTTGCAAGAATGTACCTAAAGGAGGTTGTTACGAGGCATGGAATACCTGTTTTAATCATTTGTGATCGCGACCTAAGCTTCGCATCCAATTTCTGGAGGTCACTTCAGAACGCTTTGGGTACTAATCTGGATATGAGTACTGCGTACCATCCACAAACAGACGGGCAAAGCGAGAGAACTATCCAAACTCTCGAGGATATGCTACGTGCTTGCGTGATCGACTTTGGAAAAGGTTGGGTTAACCATTTGCCGTTGGTCGAGTTTTCATATAACAACAGTTATCACGCTAGCATTAAGGCCGCACCATTGCATAAAGGCTGCACCTTTTGAAGCGCTTTACGGTCGAAAGTGTCGTTCCCCTGTTTGTTGGGCCGAGGTTGGGCAAGTGCAACTTACCGGTCCAGATTTAGTTCGAGAGACGACCGAGAAGATTATTCAGATAAAGCAGAGAATGCAAACCGCTCGCGATCGACAAAAGAGTTATGCCGATAAGAAGCGTAAGCCGATGGATTTTCAAGTTGGGGATAAAGTTATGTTGAAGGTTTCGCCTTGGAAAGGGGTCGTACGTTTTGGCAAACGGGGGAAGTTAAACCCCAGATATGTCGGACCTTTCAAGGTGTTAGAAAAAGTTAGAGCCGTTGCATACAAGCTTGAGCTTCCGCAAGAGCTGAGCAGGGTTCACAACACTTTTCATGTATCCAATTTGAAGAGGTGTTATTCCGATGATCCGCTAACTGTGCCATTGGATGGACTACACGTTGATGACAAGCTTCAGTTTGTCGAGGAACCGGTCGAGATCATGGATCGAGAGGTCAAACAGTTGAGGCATAGCCGTGTTCCAATTGTCAAAGTAAGATGGAACTCCAAGAGAGGTCCTGAGTTCACGTGGGAACGTGAAGACCAATTCAAGAAGAAATACCCGCATCTTTTCACGAAGACCGCACCGTCGACAAGTACCGCATCGTAAGCCTTGAGGACAAGGCTCATTTAACGGGGGAAGACTATAACACCCCGTGTTTTAGGTCATTGTATGACATTGATAAATTCACTATTTAATTTTAGTTTGTACGCATTTGTTTTTAATCGAAATCGTTAAGTTAAATCGCGTAAGCTAAAAATGATCAGTTAACGTAAACGGGCATCAAGCAATTTATTGTTTACGTCAAGCAAAGGTTAAGTAATTATTTTGAGAATAATTATTAACATTGCACAAGTTATTTTTATCGGATACGTGAAAACGTTTACATTTCGCGATAAATGACAATTAGGTATTCCCGGAACCGTAAAAATTAATCTACGCTTCAACAAATACCTATGTTTATAAACAATGATCAAAGTTTATAAAACTTTATCCATATGTACATACATATACACGTCCCATATATATACAAATCAAACAAGTATACACATGATAAATTATAACTACACATTCCATGATACTTTCATTTTTACCAACAATTTCAAGTAACATTTTTATTTAACAAGAAAGTAACTAGTCACTTGAATCCCTAGATTTCATGGGATGTTCTACATATTATGAGACAAAGAGACACATTCAATTAAAGCTAGTAAGGTGTATGTCATAGTTAGTAGATGTTCATGTCAAGTTAGTAAGATCTACTAGTCACTACTATTGCAAACTTTTTGCCCTTGTGAGCCCCCCCCTTCACAATTACCATGTTTTAAAAATCCAAAGATTTATAAAGGAATGCCACGGACACATTTATGTCACCAAAAGTACAATCTTAATCCCATAGATTTTATAATGAATGCTTGACCAAATTTAATTCACGAAAATGTTTCAAGTATGTATTGCCATTTTAATTCCAAGGCAAGTAAATATCATGTGAGTATAATAACAATGTTTACGATTTACTCTAAGCTCTTGAAACTGAGCTAATAATTCATGTAAGAAGAATTCTTTTGTATTTGTTGGGGGTCTGTAGTCCCAACGTGATTCCGACATGTTATAACGTCGTTCCAGTAGTGAGTGTTAGTAAATCACCCGAACGGGGGTTGTTCAATCCGAATTAGATCTATTTGATTCATACGCTTGGACTTCACGCTATAATGTTCTGTTACCGGCGATCGCTAATCACCCCGAACTGGGTTCCAACACCCGAATAGAATTATTTTAATAACATTGTCGATCACCCTCCAAGTGATTTACAGTGCTTTGACGCTGTCTGTCTATGTCTGTGACATAGATCTTGTATGTACCAAATTGGGGCAGTGATTAATACTGTTCTCCCGTTTTCCGTGTCCCCTCTCAAGAAACCACACGCTGGCAGTTAGTTGAAAATACGTTCTCCGTTTCGGTGTACCCTCCAAGAAACACCGGGCAGTAAAGTAAGTTATGTTACTCCCGTTTCCGGTTGTCCCTCCCAAGTCAAGAAACACCGGGCAAAGAGTACCGGGTTTGTCATCAGTTCAATCGCTTATAGCTAATCGTAATCCTTTCAAAAGTAAAGTGCATATATTCTTGTGACCAAAAATGAAGTTCAAATAATATATCCATAGCGAGCTAGGTAAATGAGTATGTAAACAATTGTAAACAATCGTGTGGTAAAAGAATTTGTATACATGTTTGCAGACAAGTGATAATGTGCACGTTAACGTGTTTAAAGCAAACACGTAATCGAATTTGTAACAAGCATGTTCTCACCCCAAAATATATGTAAAACATGTAAAACGTGGGGCTATGAACTCACCTTGATGTTGAAGAACGATTGACAGATAGGCATCTAATATGCATAATACGAACGGAAGACGAAGCGGCTCGATCAAGAGGTCGCTGCAGCTAAAGCTATCAGAGAGCTCAAAAGCTGAAAGAGCTAGCAGAGTTAGAAGTCAGTAGAGTGCAAGGCAGAGAGCTAAGTGATAGAGAGAGCTATAAGCTATTGTGAGTGAGCAGAAGGTCAGAGCAGCAGCACATCCCAGCATAAGCTAAAGAGAGCGCATCAGAGAGTAGAGCAGTCTGAAGAGCGGAGTCAGTTAAGTCTACAAGACGTCAGAGCTAGCAGGTACTACTAGCTTGCTAGCTAGAGAAGAGAGGCACGCTAGAGTTGCAGCTTAAGGCAGTTGATAAGAGAGCAACGCCTTTAAGTAGCAGGTAAGCAAGCTAAGTTACTAGAGAGAGAGAGACTAGAGAAGCAGCAGTGAGTAGAGATAGCAGAAAGCAGAAGTCAGAAGCTAAGCAAGAGTGATGAGTTAGAGAGAGAGCAGAGATGTCAGTAGTATGAGAGCAAGCTAGAGCACGAAGCAGCTCAGAGCAGAGCTACTTTACCGGCTAAGTCCCTCTAGCCTAGGATAATGAATTTGGGTTTCCTGATGGATCAGTACCTCAAACTCGTCTACGTTGATTCGAATAAAGATTCTGTCTTTAATGTTATTATGGTTTGGTGGTGGTTAAATAAATTGATTTAAATTATATGTTAAGGTGTGTCAATATATATTCTTTATATATTACATATTGAAAAATAAACCTTATATAATTCAACCTTGTTGTGATTTATATAACAAAGACAGCAATAAAATGTTTTTAATGGAAATAGTATTAAACCTTGCAGGGATTATATCATAAAGTGTGGGTAAATAATTTAAACAGTTAGTTTGACCCTAATAAAATAAGACTTTGAATATAAGTGTTTACCCACGTCTATATGTTATGAATCATCAAACATGTTTGTAAAGTTTATAACCATTTATAAATTATAACATTAATTTTTTAAATTTATCTTTCGTTTCTTCGACGGGTAGTGTCTAAAAAATAGTTCGTTCATTGTAAAAGTATAGTTTTTGTTCGTTTATCTGGTTTACTGCCATAAATTACCTATTTATTCATCACAATTTGTCCTTTTTATCGGTTTTCTGAAATATTATAAACTCTAGTAAAAAACATTACCTAAGTTAAAAATCTTTATAAATTTCGCCATGGGACAATTTTTTTTTGCTTTTCTTCCAAACAATTTTTTTTATAAAACCATATCGGTTTTTGTTACTGTTTTCCACATTTAAAAAATTTTATAAAGTTTAAAACGTACTTTCCCACTTAATTATGAAATCAATATGACAAACCCCACACGTGTTTTAATCATATATACATATTTATTTATATCACCGCAAAGCATAATAATTAATTATTACATTTATTTAACCATTTTAAACCACCAATATATATATATACGATTTCATGTTTATTAAACCTTATGTTATATATATATTTATTTGTTGATTTGTTATATAAACTAAACAAACCCTTTGTGATTGCCGCTTAACCCAAATCGCACCTATCGCATTGCAGATCCAAAGCACCCTTGGTGTAATTCTGCACAAAACCAACACCCTTACGTGGTGTTATCCCTTAAACCAAACAGCCCCTTTGTGGGCTGTGTTAATACCGAACGTACCCTCTCTGGTGGAACGCTCCCCTATGCTGGTTGGAAACCAGCCAAACGCTAGCCCTTGGGTGGGTAGAAAGCCAAACGCCCCGTTTGTGGTGCCACTGGTGAACCAAAAGCACCCTTGGCTTGTGGAACAGCTAAACCCGAGCACCCAACCCGGCTGTTTCGACAGCTCCCAAAACCCAACGGACCCTTGCTGTCCGAAACCCAACGCACCTAGGGTGGTGTTATCCACAGAAAAAACAAACACCCCGTGCTGTTCTAACCAGCCACATAAACCCTACCAGTGGTGTGGCTGACCACCGGAACCTAAACGGACCCTCGAATCTTTTATAATGAAATTTCCCGAACAACAAACACCCCCCCCCCCCCCCCCTTCTGTGGTTGGTGTTGTTTTACCACCGAAACATGCACAGCCACCGCGGCTGGTAAACCCTCTAACTCGACGCCACCCTTGGTGCGTACCACCAACACGAAACACACCTGCTGGTGCGAAAACCATGAATACCCCGACGCACCAACTTGCGATTGAGAAACGCAAAAACCAACGCACCCTTAACCTCTCAACAGCCCAAACGCACTCCCTAACTGCTGTTATAACTAAAACAAACGCTCCCCTTGTTTTTGAACCCGCAACCATCGCACCCATAATGTTATATCCAAAAACGACACCACTGTAGGGTGGGCTGACCCACACCCAAAGACCCACTTAGGGTGGTGGCTGACCCGAACCCAACACACCCTCGTAGTGGTGGTATTAAAACCACACGCACCCTAATCTATGAAAACAGGCCAAACGCACCTTAGTTGTATACCACGACCCAACACACCCGGTGTGGTGATTCTGTCAAACTGGACGCACCCTCGATGTATGTTGTGGTGGTGGTGCGTGGTGGGTGATGATATTGGTGGTGGTGTCGGTGTGGTGGTTTCGGTGGCAGTGGCGCGCGTGAAAGAGAGTGAGTGTAGGGATCGGATAGATCCGTTGATGGTGAGGATTTTTGGTGTTGGCCGAAAAACTCACCGGAAAATATTCCGGCGACCGGAGATGGCGGCCGGCGGCGGCTTGGTGGTGGCCGGCGGTGGCCGGATATACTTGAGGGAGAGAGAGTTTTATAAGTTTGTATGTGTGTGTGTTATTTGAGATGGAAGTGAAATGTATTATAAATAAATTTATATATATAATAAAAGTTATAAAGAAAGTGAATTGTCCCTCTTAGTCTAGCGGTAAGAAGTGAACTTTTAATATAGTTTTTATAAATATCAGTTCGAGACTCGTTTGAATGACTTAACGGACGATTCAAATCTCGAAACTTGCGCCATTGTTTTTCAAATCATTTTTCCGATAAAAATGAGTATTCGCTTGATAATATTTCATAACTATTTTATAATATTTAATAAAATATCTGTTATTCATTTTGTGAACCGGTTTCGTCTTGTCCGAAATAAAATTGGTTTTCAACTCGAGTATTCGCGTTATCCGCAACGCTTTTAATTAAAATGATGACTAATTTATTTAATATTTTTATTAAATAAATACTGATAATTAAAAACAAATTTAATTGTTTTTGTGTGTCCGCGTTGTATATTGTTCGAAAAATGTTTGCGGTGCTGTTTTAGCCCTTTTCGGCTCGTTTCCAGGTCTCGGGCAAAACTGAAAAGTTGTCAGGAATTTCGTTTTACATCAAGTTGCTTTAGGGTCCGAGCTGTGAAAACGTGATTTAGATGGTTGTTCTTGTAAGTCAAGTCAGACCCGAAAAGTCAAAGGTTATAATCGTCATTCAGAATTCGAAAAATTCTCGGATGTTACAGTACCTACCCCTTAAAGAAATCTCGTCCCGAGATGTATTTTGATAACGATTGTGTGACCAAGAAAAGATTTTAGGTTTAATAAACCAGTTTTGAACATGACGCTGATAACTTTTGTCAGCAAAATTTAGTTTTTCGACACTTCTCAATATATCGAAAATTTTGGCTAGGTTTGATCAGGATATTTAATCCATCAAAATAGGTATCTCCAAGAAATATCATTACAGGTCTTACGACCGATATAAACGCGTTACAAAGAAAGTCTCTTAATAGTGAAGATCTCAAGAGGGAAGTGTAATCGCGTGAGTATGTTTGTATAAGTTTCTAAATGTCCGAGGACGGAGTCTCGTTCTTACTATCTGTAACATGCTCGATGATTTCCATCATAAACGTGGCTTATGTATGTAAGTACAACTTTACTTGGACAAGTGAGTACTTAGGAATGTATTCGCGACCTAAGTCTTCCTACTAGTGGCCCGAAATGAATGTCTAACTATCTGTTTCGTCGGCGATAGGTGTTTATCACGTTTTACAAAAATGGGGAGTTGCATATACCCTATTTGATAAAGTTGTATCAGTCGGGACCGCTCAGGTCCCAACAACAAGCCTCTTTAATTAATGTTATAACTAATTGGTGATGGGAATGCCGAGAATGAGGGATCATTTCGATAGAAACAGTATTCCAGAATAAAGTTTAACAAATGGGAGGAGCTCGCGGAAGAGCTTATGCGGTAGACGGCGGATTATGGTACTCAGTCGCTAGTTTAAGGACGAATCAACTCCAGTAACTCAAGTGTGTAACAAGTCTGTTAGTTCCACGGACAGTTCGTGATCGCGAGGATTATCAACAACAAAAGTAATAACTTAAAAATGTGATAAGATAGATCCAAGTGAGGCCTTAAGATTCTGCTGAGTGGCAAGACACGATTGTGTCTCTAGACCCTTTTAACGGATTCTGATGATTATCGATTTCAGGTTCATACTCGTGTCATATCGGATACCATTAAGCCCACTCATTTATAATTTCTTATTTACATAAAGAAGCGTCCAAATTTATGTAAGTAAGAAATGATAAACTTATGGTTCGGTGATTTATAATTTATTTATTTAAATGAAGAGGCGTCCCAATCCTTTTAAATAAACAGATTATAAATCATCCTACCTAATAATTCCCGGTGCAATACGCGTACTCTCATAACCTTCAAGATGGTTGACATGACGATGCATGTGTTCTAATGAGTATGGGACGAGTGTTTAAAACTCGTCTTCGGAGACTGGGAGTAAAACTGCCAGGCGAGATCAACATAGAGTTCAAGGTGGTTAACGAGTACTCGGTTAGAGTAAATACGAATAAGGAGGCTCTTATAAACGGGTTTGTTAATATGCAATTTATCGTATCATTCCCCTCCTATTACATGTCCCGCCCATAAAAGAACTTGTAATACTTCAGATTCACACTTAAATTCCATGTAAACAGGACTGTATCGGTGTTTTGTTTACATAGCAAGTATCATTGCAATATTTACTTACAAGTCCCGCCCTTACAAGACTTGTAATACTTAGTTTATACATAATTCCAGGTAACAGAAACTGGGGACGGGTTTTGTTTACATAGCAATTATCATATCAATCCTTATATTACAAGTCCCGCCCATACAAGACTTGTAATACTTAGATTCATACATAATTCTATGTAAACAAAATTATAACGGTCTCCGTGTAATACAATGTAGTATAATGCTATGAAGAAAAATAATATCCTTAGGGACTATTGTTTGACTTACCAAGTTTGAGGAATTGAATTGAGAACCTTTGTGCAACTCACATTGTCCTAAGATGTAAGATGTGACCATTGTATAACTAACAAATTGTCTGCAGGTAGAATGAGACCATTGTACATCCCACAATGTTCTCTAAGAAATGTCTGGAATTTATATATAAATAACTATATTCTAATAAACGTCGCGATATACGCAAAGATGCAAGGCATTTATATTGCATATATGTATGTCACGGAAGCATTAATGCAGCACGTATGTAAGCAAATAAGCAAAGTAGAAGGTGTATGCACTTTGAAAATGTTTGATGTGATGCAATATTTGTGAAAACGGTTATAGTCTAGGGTAAAATATGCAACCTAGTTCTCTATAGCCAGTGCTCTGATACCAATCTGTAACCCCAAAAATACCAACCAAGCAGCGGAAGGATACCACTTGGGTGCTACTTCATAAGTACACAGCGCTAGGATACAAGGAGAAGACCTCTAAATGTCTTGTTCGTTTGATAAAGTAATTCGTTGATTTATCAAAATCTGAATTTGATATTACAAATGTCCCATAATTGATCACAAGGAAAAGTTTTGAATGTTAAAGAATCCAATGCACTTCAAGATATCCGAGATGTAGCATTAAATTTACCTGAGAATAACTTGGATTAAAAAGTGTCAACATTAAAGTTGGTGAGTTCATAGATTAGTTTAAATATGAATGTAATCCACTGTATCATCACAATACCATGTAAAAATCTCAAAGATTTATAAAAGAATGCACGGAAACATTTTATGTCACCAAAAAGTACCATCTTATTACCAAATGATTTATAAAGAATGCATTGACCAAATTTAATGTCACCGATAAAATGTGTCAAGCTTGTATTGCCATTTTTTTCAAAGGAAGTAAATATACACTGTGAGTATAAAACATTGTTTACGGTTTACTCTAAGCTCATGATAATGAAGCTAATAATTCTTGTAAGAAATTCTTTTGTATTTGTTGGGGTCCTCGTGTGTCCCAAACGTGATCCGACCTTGTTATAAGTTCTTTTCCCAGTGATAGCTAATCACCACGAACGGGGGGTTTGTCAATCCCGAATAGATCTATTTGATATATTACGCGTGGACATCTCGCTATAATGTTCGTTACGGCGATCGCTAATCACCAGAGCAGGGATCCCACACCCGATTAGATCTATTTTATAACATTTCGCTCACCCTCCAAGTGATTTACAGTTTCATGACGCTTGTTGTGTGGTCTAGACTTGTATGTACATTTTATCTTGCGGCGTGTTCCGACATGTTATAACGTTCGTTCCCAGTGATAGCTAATCACCCGAACGGGGGTTGTCAATCCCGAATAGATCTATTTTATATCATCCGCGTGGACATCACGCTATAATGTTCGTTACCGGCGATCGCTAATCACCCGAACAGGGATCCACACCCGAATAGATCTATTTCATAACATTCGCGCTCACCCTCCAAGTGATTTACAGTTCATGCAACCTAAGCTAATCCGTAATCATAAAAGTATAGTATGCGTTTACGTTCAAAAAGTAAACCAAGTATTGTATCTCCTCGCGAGATATTTAAATGAGTAAGTAAACCAAACAGGTAATCAACCATGTAAATGCGTTTGTAAACATGTATGCAGACAAGTTGAAAATGAGCACGTAACGAGTTTAAATCAAACACGTAATTGAATTTGTAACAAGCATGTTCTCACCCCAAAATATATGTAAAACATGTAAAACGTGGGGCTATGAACTCACCTTGATGATGAAGAACGATTGACAGATAGGCATCTAATATGCACAATACGAACGGAAGACGAAGCGGCTCGATCAAGAAGTCGCAGCTACTCTTAACGGCTAAGTCCCACTAGCCTAGGATAATGAATTTGGGTTTCCTGATGGATAGTCACCTCAACACGTCACGTTGAATAAAGATTCAGATTTAATGTTGTAATGGTTTGGTGGTTGGTTAAATAAATAAATTTAAAGTATATGCAAAGTGTGTAATATATATTCTTTATATATTACATATGAAAAATAACCCTTATATAATTCCAACCGTGAATTATATAACAAAGACAGTCAATCAAAATGTTAATGAAAAGTATATAATACCTTGCAGGTATTATATCATAAGTGTGGGTAAATAATTTAAACCAGTTAGTTTGACCCTACTAAAAAGACTTTGAATAAAAGTGTACCCACGTCTAAATGTTATGAATCATCAAACCATGTTTGTAAAGTTTATAACCATTATAAAATATAACATAATATTTTATAAATTATCTTTCGTTTCTTCGACGGGTCGTGTCTAAAATAGTTCGTCTCATTGTAAAAGTATAGTTTTTGTTCGTTTATCTGGTTACTGCATAATACAATTTATTATACAATTTAGTCCTTTTTATCGGTTTCTGAAATATTATAAACTCTAGTAAAACATTACTAAGTATAAAACTTCTATAAATTTCGCCATGACATTTCCATTTATAAATCGTTTTCCCATATTTATAAAGTCTAACGTCTTTCCCACTTAATTAATGAAATCAATATTGCAAACCCCCACGTGTTTTAAATATATAAACATATATATTTATATCAACCGAGCATAATAATAATTATTACATTTATTTAACCATTTTAAACCACCAATATATATATCCAGTTTCGTGTTTATTAAACCTCATGTTATATATATTTATTTGTTGATTTGTTATATAAACTAAACAAACCCTTGTTGATTGCCGCTAACCAAACGCACCCTATCGGCTGCAGATCCAAACGCACCCCTTGGTGTAAATCTGCCAAACCAAACACCCCTACGTGGTGTTATCCCTTGAACCAAACAGCCCCCTTATGGGCTGTGTTAATACCAAACGCGCCCTATGCTGGTGGAAACGCACCCTATGCTGGTGGAAACCAGCCAAACGCAGCCCTTGTGGGTGGGCTGTTAAGCCAAACGCACCCTTGTGCGTGGTTTCATTAAACAAACGCACCCCCTTTGATGGAAGCACAAGCCAAACGCAGCCCTAACAGATCTGCTACTAAAGCAAACGCCCTTACTGCTGTTAACAGTCCATCCAAACACATCCTAATTCGATATTAATATCAAACAAACGCACCCTCGGTGTGAACCTGCCAGAACCAAACGGACCTTAGCCTTGTAATACAACCAACGAACACCCCTTTCTTGTGCTAACCCAAAACCGGACGCACCCTTGGGTGGTGGTTCACGACCAACCGGACGCACCCAAAAGATTATAAGACCCAACACGATGCACCCTTGGCTGTTTTTATACAAACCAAACGCTCCTTTGCTGCTGCCAAATAAACCACGCACCCTTTGGTGTTTATAGAAAACCAAGCGCACCTCTTGGTGCTGTTATAACGAAACCGTACGCACCCTTAGGGGTGCTTGTACAGCGAGGTGATGACGTGGTTGAGATGGCCACGATGGTGGTTATGCTGTCGAGGTGATGACGGCTGTGGTGTTGTGGCTGTCGTGGTGAGTGAGTGGTGGGGAGTATGCGTGGCGGCGCGTGGTGTTAGGGATCGAATAGATCGGGTAGCGAAGATCCTTTTTGGACGTGGCCGGAATACCCGCCGGAAAACTTTTCCGGCGGCGGCGGCCGGATATTGAGGGAGAGAGATGAGGGAGGTGATGAGGGTATAAGTATTTGTGTGTGTGTGTTATTAGTGATGGAAATGAAAACTTAATATATAATTTTATATATATATATATTAAAACTTTATATCAAAAGTGGCAAGTTAACATAGTTTAGGGTCTAAAGTGTAACTTCTTTATTATAGTTTTGGTAAAAACGGTTCGGGACTCGCTTGAACGACTTAACGGACGATTCAACTCTCGAAACTTGCAGCCACCCATTGTTTTCAATCATAGGTTTTCTGATAAAAATGAGTATTCGCTTGATAATATTTCATAAATATTTAATAACATTTAATAAAATATCTGTTATTCATTTATGAACCGTTTTCGCTCGTCCCGAAATAAATAATGGATTTCAACTCGAATTATTCCGCGTTATCAAAATCTTTTAATTAGAAATGCTAAGTATTTTATTAATTATTTTATTAAAAAAATTACAACGTGATAATTAAATATAATTTAATTATTTTTCCGCTTCTAAATCTTGCGAGGGCATTTCAGTCACCTTCTGACTGTTTTCGGGTCTCGGTCAAAACTGAAAAGTTGTCAGGAATATCGTTCCACATCAATTTGCTTTAGAGTCCGAGTCGTGAAAACGTGATTTAGATGGTCGTTCTTATAAGTCAAGCCAGACCCTAAAAGTCAAAGGGTAAAATCGTCATTCGAAATTTCCAAAATTCTCGGATGTTACAAGTTTCAATAGTTTAGTCTTATTAATTTTCACAAAAACAGTTTTTCCACGAAACAAATGGTTGGTCACTATGAGCATGCATTAGGCGTGTAAAATTAATAGACTACTTTAACATCATCTTTTAGTCATATGGCATATTTAATTAGGCGTGTAAACAATTTAGACATTAAATAATCATGCATACTAAGATTCATAATTAAAAGATGACATTAAGCATACAAGTAAACATGTAAAATCCGAGTTCTCTCGCGAGTCTTCCCCAAATGGAGAACCATAAGACCCTCACTAGGTTTTCTGCTAAAGTGCCTAGATTGCCCCATTCACCACATATTGTGATTGAGTGGGTCTTATAGCCGGAATAGGCAATTAATTAAAAAGGAATCATGCAAGCTAAATTAACAATCTTAATTTTCCTTTTAACCTATATTAACCTTTAATAGTTTTCAGGATCAATATCTACTTATTTTATTTATCTTATGGCAAGAATCTAAATATTGTTGTCATATTTTTCTAGTAAAACATAAATAAAATATCAAACGCAGCAGATCATAGACTATGTTTTAATGATAGGCATGTAAACTAGGCGTATAATTAAAACAAAACGTGTAACCCATAAAGCTAAAACGAGTTGGCTCGTGATGCCACTGTTGGGATTTATTATCTATGTAACCAAGTTACTACGAGTACGCAGCGGATTTGGATCTAGTAATAGCATATGGTTAACACTAAACAAGAAGTAAAAGAAACGCGTACCTCTTTGATAATTGATCAAGAAAACGAGTTAAGCGACTAAGACAATCGCCTCTACGGTTGCTCACACAATCACGTCAACCGAATATATTAAGCTTGCTAGGCTTAACTTCACAAACAAACAACCCTTGTAAAACAAACCCGATTACCAAACAACCTTTGATCTTGTAATCGAAAAACCCTAATAACCCGAATAAACGAACCGACTTAGAAGCACACCCGAAAACACCTTTTAGGATTTTTCTTCAAATCGAATTAAGCTACAAACACCTCGTGTATAACACTTAATCGTCGAACTCGGAGGATCCAGAAGAAGATCGATTAAACCCTTGTGATTTAGTCGAAATCTATTGTGAGGTATTAACCGAAAAACCAAAACAACCTTTGTAGAACTTCGGTTGAATAAAGAACTAGGAAAAACCAAAAACCAAACTGTCTTTGTTGAACTTCGGTGATGAGAAAACAAGGAAGAGCACCGAATATGATTTAGGTTATTAAGAGCTTGTGTGTCGTGTGAATGAATGAGGGGAGAAGGGTATTAATAACCCTTTAACCCTAATTCTAGTATGATTAGGAAACAAATCCTAATTACATCACACCTCCTCTTCTATTTTCCAATTTAGACAAAACACACCCCCCTCTTCTCCTCTTAGGAGCCGGCCACACTTGTTGTGCCCTCGGGTTTGGTTTTTGTCTAATATGGTCCTTCGTTTAATATTTGTGAAGTATGAAAATACATTCTCCGTGTATTAACGTGTGTGCCCCCAATGGGCTCACATATTCGTAATGTATTTGTGCTAATACGACTACCATAATCCAACAATATATAGTAAGGAAATATTTTAATGTACGGGCCAAGGTATACAAATAATATAGCACCGATTGGCGTATTTGGCCCATGATTCGTTCACAGATAAATTAGGGGGGTTGGGCTATATTCGGTTGATTCGGTTTAGTTATTTCGTTGATTTTTTCTTTAATCGAAAATCGAATTTAAATACAGTTGATTTTCGAATGACTCGATTAATCTAAATTACATAATTTATATTATTTAAAAATTTAATTATATAGATTTTTAGCAAGAAAAATATTTTGATCGTAGAAAGTGTTTTAATTTATATTAGAAAATTTTCTTAATGGTTTTATTTTTTATATAAATATATAAAAAATTTACATATATTTATATAAATTCAGGAAAATGTTGCCAAATAATAATAAAGTTTTATAACTGATCCAATTAAGTTAATAAAAAAAACCATTTAAGTTTCAATATTGTTTCATTATTGTGTAATTTGTTCAATAAAACTATCTTTAAGATATTCATATGTGCATTATTTGGTTGTACCTTAGTAATAAATATACATCCCCTGAATTTCACTAACCCCAACCAACTTAATGTGCAACCAACTTATGCACAAGTGAAAAGAAATATATGGCATAAAATAATAACCAAGTTTAAAAAATGTTCCGTTTTAGTCACTCAAACATAAAAATTACATAATAATAGAACACTATCGAAACTTTGGGTGATTAAAACATAACACTTTTCAAACTTGATATTATTTTATAATCAAAATAAAGTTGCAGTGACTAAATTAGAACAAAACTGAAAGTTGGTTACTATTTCATGATTCTAACCCTATAAATTCGGTTTACATTTTTCCAAAAATATATACAAACCGAAAACCAAATATATAAATTCGGTTTGGTTTCGGTTTCAACGAATTCAGTTTGGTTAAAAAGTCAGTTCAATTTTTTTGGTTCAGTTCGGTTTCAGTTTTCAGTTCTTGACTCTCTTTGTGGGTATTAGGGGTGTCAAAAAAACCAAACCTGACCCGACCTGACTCGGACCCGAACCCGACTAAGCCTGTTCGGGTCAAGCTACTTGGGCCAAATATTTTATTTGGGTTATTCGGGTCAACAAGGGTAACCCGAATACTAAGTAGAGTCAGGTATCAGATTGAAAACGTTTGGCTAATTCGGGTTCGGGTCGACCTGTTTGACTTGAATAAGGTTTTTTTTGTCTTTTTTAATAAGGAAAATTCTTGAAATGCCCCAAAAATGAAAGCTCTTTGCCAAATTGCCCCAGACTCCCCATGCGACTATGCGACTTATACAACTTATGCAACCTCTGACATATTTACCAAAATACCCCTATTATGAAACAAAAAAGTACATCCAATCATTGAAAAATAAGGGTATTTTGATAAATTTGTCAGATGTTGCATAAGTTGTATAAGTCGCATGGGGCAATTTGAGAAGATCTAAATTTTCTGTGGCAATTTGGGAAAGGGCTTTCATTTTCGGGGCAATTTGAGAATTTTCCCTTCTTAATAAATTAGAAAAAAATGGCAATTTTATGAACATTTTACTCGTATTCGGGTTGACCCGAACTGACCCGACCCGAGCTGACCCAAACACGAATTGACCCGAACCCGAGTAATCCGAGTTCAAATAGGGCCGGGTTTGGGTATGCATTGTTTAGTCTTAACCCCAGTTCGACCCGACTGCGACCCAAACCCACCTGATTAACAAGGTATTACCCGATCCGATTTGCAGGTATATACTTTGTTGAAAGTAAAATATTTAGGTTTTTAAAATCGTCTCAAGTATTAAGTTTCTCGTACATGTACACAATCTAAGGATAGAAATTCTGAAAATAACAAGGACGCTACACGTGACACTAACTTGAAAGAAAAATTTCAACAAATAGGAGACAAAACCATCATATATCGCTATAAGAGAACTTTTTTAAAAGAATTGTGATGTGAAGAAAGTATTATAATAGATTTCCAAAAAGTAGAAAAATAATGTTTGAGCAATTGAAATTAGAGCAAAGACTTGAACACCAGTCTTTCAGATCTTTCCTATGTCCTTTTAGTTTGTTTTTAAGTCTATTTTGTTAGTGTCTTTTGATTTATTTCAGTTTTTCTATTTCATTTATCAATCTGACATATGACAATATGATTTAAGATAGATATTTTAACTTTAGAAGAAACCTATTAGCATTGACTAATTAAAAGGTCAAATGGGTATTTCTTTTATAAATAAAATGAAGTCAAATCTATCAGCCATATTGAAGCAATGGTTCCTGTCAAGCAGTGGCTAATAAAAAGCAATGGAACCAAGTATTCAATAGATTATGCTATTGCAGATACTTCACCTATTCAAACAAATCTAATCAATGTCAAATACGACATAAATTGACATCAAATTCATTTTGATAATCAATATATTGTGGTGGCACAAAATATATAGCCTTCATAATCAACATTCATGCAAGTATACAGTTATATATGTCACAATATTGTAGGAAAAAATCAAAGCAACCATTGATGAATGAATTGATTTTCCTAAAAAGTTTACAAGTGAATGTCTCGTCACAAATGTACAATCAGAATGTTATCAGCAAGGGGCGTTGAATCGATCATCTTCTGAATTGCTTGTTGACGTGCCTGACTTGTTGATCCTTCGGAGGGATTCGACCTTTCTTAATGACTTCATGCAACTCCAGCACTTGTATTCTCTTCTTTTTCAAGTTTTCCTCTTCCATGTAATGTTGTTGAAACTTTCTCTTTGTTGCCTCCAATTTCTCTTGAAAACTAGTGTTCGTTGGACCACTTTTGTTATTTGTTGCCTTCTTGGAATTCATTCGCGACTTACATTGTTGATCAGGAGCGACTCTTGGACCCTTTTGATTATTTGCAGCCACCTTTGAAATTATCCGTGATTTGGATTGTTGATCAGGAGTGACTCTTGGAGCCTTTTGATTATGTGTAGTCACTTTAGAAATTATCCGAGACTTACATTGTAGACCAAGAGTGACTCTTGGTCCTTTTTGGTTGTTTCTTACCAACTCAGGATTCGCCGATCTACATTGTTGATGATTGTCTACCTATTTGACCCATTTGCGTTTTAGCTAACTTTTTTATTTTACCTGCTAGACCTGTTTCTGATAGAACATAAACTGAATCGACCCATTTATAACTTAAGGGGTCAAAATTGTCTACTCTATTTTTAAGTGTTTAACAGTAGATAGTGTCATTTGATTAAAAGTATGTCTTCTTTATAATGTTGGCCAGTCAGATTGAGTGAAGCGCTTTATGTTGTAAAATGTATTGGAGAAAATCATGCGCCCAAGGATGATCTAGACGAGCTTGCTAGTGGGAATTCTTGCCTTCCTGTTGCCATGCTTGAAAATGCCAAACAACCGAATATGATTCAGAAATCAAGGATATTCTCGTCAGAAGAAGAGCTTAAAAGAAGAGGTTCAGTTTTTTCGGGTCAATCATTTTATGTTGATCCGGAAGTTTCTGCTGAGCTGCAGAATAAGGTACAGTTGACTTATATTTTCATACATTTTTCAAATCTAAATTTTTGGTTTTTAAGTCTTTAATATTAAGATAGACATCCATGATGGGGGTGTCCGGTGTGCATTTTGCAAGTGATGATCTAATTTTGAATAATCAGAATCAAAATTAATGAACAAAAAACAAGATATAGAAAATAGTGTATGAAAGAAATTGGCTTCTTAACTTTAATTGCAATACCTAAAAAGAGAATAGCAAAACATATAATGAATTAGGTCAAATTATATTGATAATATTTGGTTCCAGTAGGTTGTTGAGGCAGCTTTCGGACAAGGTGGTTCACTAGCTGACCAGTGGTTGCCTGGTCACAGTGCTAGTCATGTCGTATGTGAAGACTCTTCAGTTCAAAAGTATCTTGGTCACTCCAGTTATCTTGTTACAGTAAGTTATACACTTATACTTCAAATACTGATCTTTTCTTTTGTTTTTACTAAATCTTGAATGCTATGATTGACTAAATCACTTAAGCAAAACACGCACCTACTAATAAGTTAATGATGTAACTCAGCCCCTGTGGGTTCTGAAGACCGTGAAGGAGACAAGGCCACAGAGGCTCGTTCATTTGTCTGCTGACTTGGCACGTCAGATTGGAATGATGCTTGATAATGTTCAACAAGGTGCCACCCATCGAAAGGTATATAAAACTTATGGCGACTTGGAACTTCCTTCTTAGTACTATTCAAATTATACCGTTCTACTTCCAGTTTTGTGGGTCACTGTTCATTTTTCTCCTCGAAGTAAGTAAATGTTTATGTTCAAAAATTCACAACGTTCTGTTATAGGGCTTCATATGATGTGTTTTTTGCAGGTTTGGTCCTTTTGGGTTGCATTTTTGGTCCCTGTGGTTTGGCCAAATTGCAGGTTTGGTCCCCGCCCGGGGACCAAATTTGCAACGAAAAGTTGAAAATAAGGACCATCACTGCAATTTCGAAAGTTATGGTCCCAAACCTGCAATTTAGCCATACTACAGGGACCAAAAATGCAATTAACTCTAAACTAAAGGGTTAAAACTTAAACTCATATAGTTGGTTAACACTCTACTTTGTTTGGTAATATATTACTAACTTGTAACGAATTGTTTATGTCCCTTAAACTTTTTTTGCGTTGTTCGAACATAAAACAATGGCAGAAAATGAAGACTTTTTTTTCTGAGGAAAAAAAAAATATCAGGCCATCAGAAATTGTCTGAAACCGCTATAAGTAAAAAGATATGTATGTTTAACAAGACCACAAAAAATGTCTGGGACGAAAAGAATGCGAAAAATAGGTTGAAAATAACCCTATTTATAAATTTTTGGCTCATCACAGGCATGTCAAGCACCAATTAAACCATTAACCCCGCCCACACTTCTCGATTCAATCTGCTGGTCTATCTCCGAGCCATCATCAAGTGCTTCTATCTATACTGACTCAGAGGAAGCCAAGACATCTATAAATGAAGATGGGAAAGAATCCGATGCTTCTTTTGTGAACTCCTCACGACCACTTTCAGAATTGTAAATAATCATATATATTACTGTAGTATATACATTTTTACTTTTTATTT
This sequence comes from Tanacetum coccineum, assembly GCA_026074375.1. Classification (NCBI taxonomy): domain Eukaryota; kingdom Viridiplantae; phylum Streptophyta; class Magnoliopsida; order Asterales; family Asteraceae; genus Tanacetum; species Tanacetum coccineum. The sequence goes on along the minus strand of BQNB010037394.1, from coordinate 1,398 downwards.
TTTTAGTTTTTTATTTTGTACTTTTTCCATGCAGTGAGAAGAATGAGTTTGTTTTTAAGAACCATTTCCTCACTATACTGTTTCCAGTGGACCGATTTTCAGAGATGGGACCTTCTTCAAAGACGTTTTTCAGTGATTCAGGGTTCACATGTTTGCAATTGTTAAATAAGATCTATGCATTTTACCAGGTAATAAAGCATTTCTTAAGCTAATGTTCTTCAACTTTTGGCTCTTAATCAAACTAAACATTTTAAAACCCATTTACTTATGAATAACTGTTGCTTACGTTTAATCTCTTACGGTCAAAATTTGGCCAAAGTGGCAAATTGACTGATGACCTGTTACCTAACCCATGCTATTATCCAATCTGCCACCTTTAATGCTAAAACTTTGTTTTTTTTATGGTATAGGAGAACATGTCGAGAACGGAGATTGAGTTGGCCATTCATACTGATTCAAGGCATGCCGACAGGCTTCGATCAGTTTATGCAAGTAAAGAAGCTGCAGAGATTGGTTATGTGGAAATTAAGCGTATCGAGTTCTTAGGCAGTCGTAAATCCTTTGAAATGCTCAAACGTGTTCCTGGTGAAAACAACAGTAATGTTTATGAGTTGTTGACCAGAGCTTAGTAGTTATTATGAAGATTGACCCAGACATAGTGCCACTGTGGGTTAGCGCTCACGGTTAGTAACTACTTTAGGTGTTTAATGAGGATAACGTTGCCATTTCTGTGATATGGGTCTGAATGCTGCTTCGGTAAACGACATGGTAACATTCTCCTCATTAAACATTGACGGAAGTTTTGGAAAATTTTGAGTGAAGCTAGGTTGTTTGATCATGGGAAAACAGGCTTAAATCATATTGAACTTAGCTGCTTGGCGCGGTTCCATACTAGACCATTGTAATTTATTTTTTCTTTGGTTAAGTGGGTTTAGCCTTTTGAAACGTATGTGTAAACTTGTACATATTTATGGAATCTTATGTTTGAATGAAAGCATTCCACTTGCTATCAAATTAGGTTGAATATTCTCCATGGCAAGTCATATTAGTCCTAATATGTAGCAAGATGTATGTTACAGTCTAATCTTTGTGGTTTGTACTTGGTGTGTGATTTTCAGTGTTTGAAAATAAACACTTTTGTCAAAAACAGATTTTACTTGTTTTTAACACAACAAACTAATTACTTGGCACAACTAGAAACTGCAAGTGAACACTTCTGACAAAAAAAAAAGCACAATTTACCACTAGTCATTATCAACAAGATTTGTACAGGAGGATGAACTAAAGAAACTCTTAGATTGATATATAGAGTTTTACAAAAGAATATGTCATTATAAAAGGATTAAAATGTAATCAATCAGCGACGGGCATAAGAGCGTTTTCCGAACTGCTTGTTGA